>SKCR01000231.1:0-54498 GCA_019454045.1 Zanthoxylum bungeanum
AACAGAAAGTTTTATGGCCATAATAGAAGAAATTTTGGGGGGCATTCTAAGACTAATCCCGCTACTGCCGAGGTTGCTGCCATCAAGAACCGGCATTTCTCTAACCTGAGGAAGCCGTTATCTAAGGTGCTTGAGAAGTTGAAGGGACAAGGACTCCTAAAACCCTTAGAGCCTAAACCACTTCCAGATCTTATACCACCCAACCTTGACCTAAGCCTGTATTGTCACTTCCATCAGAGGAGAGGCCACGAAACTGACAACTGCACCCGCCTTAGGCATGAAATCCAAAACCTCATTGATGCTCACAAAATACCTGACCCAGAGAAAGAACAACCCAACACATATTGGAACCCCCTACCAAATTACCACTCTGTTCCACCACCCCCTACATGATCAACTCTGGATTGCTCGAAACTTTTGTCCTCCAAACCCTTAACCCACCAGCTTCTTACATGGAGATAGGGGATGATAGTGAAGAACCGTAGGTCAAGGAAGAAGGCAATGCTGCTAATGATGAAGTTGTTCCTCATAGTTTATTTGATCCTGCATTTTTAATATAGACATTGATTTGGTCTACCTGTTCGAACCATTTCTTAAATGATAATAAAGACGTTCATTTTGTTTACATGCCTGAGTCTCTCCCTCCAACCTGCAACATGAGTATATTTGAGGAAAGCATTCAACCCTGGTACTATGAAATTAAATGATGTTTAGAACACGGGGAATCTTCAGAAGCAACAACAGTACAGTCAGTTTCAGAAATGAATCAGTATCAGCTTGGGGGCGAGGCCTACATCATCAGCATCAATTTAGGGGCTTAGGCCCACATCAGTATCAGTTAGGGCCGAGGCCCATATCAATATCAGCCCAGGGCCGAGGCCCACATCAGTATCAGTCTGGGGTTGAGGCCCATATCAGTATCAGTCAGGGCCGAGGCCCACATCAGTATCAGCTTGGGGCGAGGCCCACATCAACATCAGTTTAGGGCCGAGGCCCACATCAATATCAGCCCAGGGCCGAGGCCCACATCAGTATCAGTCTAGGGCGAGGCCCACATCAGCATCAGTTTAGGGCCGAGGCCCACATCAATATCGGCCCAGGGCCGAGGCCCACATCAGTATCAGTCTGGGGCTAAGGCCCACATCAGTATCAGTCTGGGGCTAAGGCCCACATCAGTATCAGTCTGGGGCCGAGGCCCATATCAGTATCAGTTAGGGCCGAGGCCCACATCAATATCAGTCCGGGGCGGAGGCCCACATCAGTATCAGTCTAGGGTCGAGGCCCACATCAGCATCAGTCAGGGCCGAGGCCACATCAGCATCAGTTTGGGCCGAGGCCCACATCAATATCAATTTAAGGAAGGCCGAGGCCCACATCAATATCAGTTTAAGGCCGAGGCCACATCAATATTAGTTTGGGGGCGAGGCCCACATCAATATCAGCTTGGGGCGAGGCCCATCAGTATCAGCATCAGTTTAGGGGCTGAGGCCCACATCAGTTTCAGTTTTGGGGATGAGTCCCAGGGCCGAGGCCCACATCAATTTCAGTTTATGGACGAGTCCAAGGGGCGAGCCCACATCAGCATCAGTTTGGCCGAGTATGGCACTCCGAAAGTGGAGCATGGTTCGAAAATGGACTACTATCACATCTCGCCGAAAATGGCACTCCGAAAGTGGAGCATGGTTCGAAAATGGACTACTTTCACATCTCGCCAAAAATGGCACTCCAAAAATGGAGCACGGTTCGGAAATGGACCAAGGAAGGCCTAACCCATCGGAATAGGATACATATCCATGCATACATGCATACATATCACATACATGCAATGTTTGTTTTGTGTTCGCAGGTTTGTAGCGGCAAAGACCTTCTCAACAAATAACGGTTCAAAAATTAGCCACATTCTCGCACAACACAGTTCGAAAATGGACCGCTACCATAACACATGCCGAAAATGGCTTTCCAAAATGGAACACACACAGCAAAGGCCGAAAATGGCGTTCCAAAATGGAGCACACACATCAAACGCCGGAAATGGGCGCTCCCAAATGGAGCACACACAAACAGATGCCGAAAATGGCGCTCCAAAATGGAGCACACATAACAGATGCCGAAAATGGCATTCTAAAATGGAGCACACGTAGTAGACGCCAAAAATGGCGCTCCAAAATGGAGCATACACAACAGATGCCAAAATGGCGCTCTAAAAATGGGGCACATACATCAGATGCCGAAAATGGAGCTCCAAAATGGAGCACAGTTCTAAAATGGACCACCAGATCAACTGAGTTCGAAGCAGCAGACAAGTCAGGCGGCAGCTGGCGAGCCAGGTAAGTGAAAATGCATTGCATAACTTTGATAGGATTGTCACTGTTACACATTACACACAAGTCCCATCAAAGTGGGGGCGACTGTAGGCACTGCATTTTTGCATATAAGTCCCTATGATGAGTCTCATTTGGAGACACTACCTTTTAAGTCACGGAGGTCACGGAAACGGACATCGGAAGGGGAAATTTAGAATAAACAAGGTTCACTATTTTCGTTCGTGCTGCGTTCGTGTATATGTTCGAACGCCAAACAGATTGCGGGTGTTCGTGCCGCGTTCGAAGAGGCGTTCGAATGGTGTCGGTAATTCTGGTTTTGCTGCTAGCCTCACATCGAGCCCAATTCGCCCAAGCCTTGGCCCACACGCCCAAGCCCACTTAAAACACATATTTATCACATGGTGAAATCAAAACAAATCTAAAAATCACATACCAAATTAAAATAAACATTAAAGACAAATCAATATATTAACTTCCTAACTAAACAAAATCACATACTAAATTAAAAAGATGTCATGCCTAATTAAAATCAATTATAACAAATTAAAAATATTGACTTCCTAATCTAAACCAATTTGTCCCCCCTCTATCTTTGACTTTCCTTGCTCAACACTAAATCAAATCCCTTCCTTGTGAGACAAGGTAAAACCCTAGCCATTCTCTATATAAACAACCCCTAACCAAGACATGATTCCCGTAGCTCATACACACAACTCACACGAAAATAACAGGAAGAAACCCTAGAAGTTCACGCATACTACAAAGAAATAACACAAAAAATCTCTTCATCTCCTTCCCCTAATCACCGAAAATCATACCTCCATTTAGCAACCTCGTATCACCGAAAAATAGCCCATACAGCAGCCCTAAAACACGCATACAGCAGCCCTAAAAATACACAAATAGCAGCCCTCCACCAACGAAAATTACAACCAAAAACCGAACTGCAGTAACATAAAAACTGCACTTATAATCCTTGAAATAACCACACAAAACTGCACCAAAAACCCCAAAAACAGCAGCCATGCACGCCAAAACAGTGACCTGAATAGTGAGTGGAAAATACAGAGGAAACAGCAGCAAAACGGAGGCCAAACAGCAGCAAAAGATGGAGAACAACGACTCAAAACAGTAAGACAATGAACGAGAGCAGTGAACCGGAAGAGTTGCGGAGCATCCACCCTTCCGACGATCGTGTACCGTACATCCGAGAGGTGATTTAAAAGGTTAGACCTGAGGGCACTTTCCTCATTAGTTTATATTCGTCTTTTGATTGTTCATTGAATTCTATTCGCATGAGAGTCGTTTGTGGATGCATGTTGTGGCTTGAATGAAATGAAAATGTGTCGCCTCTTGTGGTATATAGGATGGAAACCCGGACATAAATTTCATAGCCGATTCCGAATGGACGGTAGTATGATCTGTACTCGGGATACAACTCCATGTACCACTTGAGTAAACGGCACATTCTTTTGTTTTATGTTGCTTTGATTTATTTATTTTTCGTTATTTGAATTCTGCATGTTACTTTTGTATGTATGATACAATCGAGCACATGGGCTTAGTAAGTCGGATTAAAGGTCCCCTATTTGGAGGGGTTAAAATCCTTTACCACAATGCTTTGCCGCGTCGGTTGATATGTGTTCGGTTGGATATAAGATATGTCCAATCGGGCATACTAAGTTTGATGTGATTGCCTTTATTTTTATATGTATGATACAATCGAGCTCATGGGCTTAGTAAGTCGGATTAAAGGTCCCCTATTTGGAGGGGTTAAAATCCTTTACCACGATTCTTTGCGGCGCCGGTTGATGTGTGTTCGGTTGAATGCAAGATGTGTTCAATCGGGTATACGAAGTCTAAGGTTATTGTATTTATTTTTATATGCATTGAAATAAGCGCATGGGCTTAGTAAGTGTTATGAGAGGTCCTCTAATTGAACATGTTAAAATCCTTTGCACGATGCTTCGCCGCCCCTCGTATTTCTCTATTTGCTTTTTATGTATGTATTGCGTCACATTTTGTGCATCAGGTCTGTTCCCATTCGAACGCGTTATCGAACACTATACGAATGCGAACCTTCTGTTTCCCGTTCGAACGCGTTTTACAAACGCTACTCGAACGCGCATGCATTTTGTATCATCAGGTCTGGTACCGTTCGAACGCGTTATCAAACGCTACACGAACGGGAACCTTCTGTTTACCGTTCGAACGCGTTTACGAACGCTACACGAACGCGCACACACTGAACTAAGTCTGTCTCATCATATTTCATGCACAATTGCCTTTTGGGTGATCTACCTTGCATTATGTAGCCAATCATATTATTTGTATTCCTGTATTTATCCATTCGATGTATTCTTGGGATGATATTCAAGCATGATTAGGCTGTTAGCATGTTATTTGGTTAATATGTTCATGAGATAGTACTCAAGCATGATTAGGTTGTTCTTAGTTTTCCTATCATATGATTGAGAAATGTTCATGAGATTGCCATGTGATGTTGCTTGTTGTGATGATTAATTTCATGCATGTGGATTTAGAAGCATGATACTCTTGGAAATAAGTGTTACTTAGGCCTGATTAAATTATTACACAAATCCTTTCATTACAAGTGACATAAGTAAGGGACCATTCCGAACCCAACGGTTTGAGGTTTTCCCTTGCGAGGGGTGAGTGCGGCCTTAAATCTCATTTTCCCGGTTCACACCGGGTGGCGACTCCATTATTCTCCAGTTTAGTCCCCCGTGGCTACTCCGTACTCCCAACCGGGCCGCGATCCCGGGACAGCATGCGTCACCCCAGATCCTGTGTCCCACACTCGCTGTCAGTCATGTTGATGATGCAAGCTTCAAGTTTGTCCGTGGGAGTTGTATCATTTTCTTAAACGATACTATCAACAACATCAATCCTGAAACAGTCTTCCTCTTTTTCATCACTTGGAAATTTCATGGCTTTGAAAACATTGAAGGTAACTTCTTGGTCCTGCACTTTAATGGTTAGTTTTCTTTTTTGCACATCTATCACAGTTCTACATGTAGCCAAGAATGGTCTTCCAAGGATGATAGATATCTTTTTCTTCTTCCATGTCAATGATAATGAAATCTGTTGGGAGAATAAGTTTGTCGACTTTGACCAGCACATCTTCAACAACACCTCTTGAAAATGCGAGCGTTCGATCAGCAAGTTGCAGAGAGACTGAGGTAGGCATTGCTTCTCCAATTTGTACTTTCCTGTAAATAGAAAAAGACATCAAATTAACACTTGCACCTAAGTCACATGAAGCCTTACCGATATAATGTTCTCCAATGGTACATGGGACAGTGAAACTGCCAGGATCTTTCAACTTCGGGGGAAGTTTCTTCTGAATGATGGCACTACACTCTTCCGTCAATGCTTCTGTCTCGTAATCTCCGTTTTCGAGAAATAATGTCTTTCATGAATTTGACGTAGCTGGGCATTTCTTCTAAGGCTTCAGCGAATGGAATGTTGATATGTAGCTTTTTGAACACCTCCAGGAATCGAGCAAATTGCTTGTCCAGCTTGTTTTTCTGAAGTCGCTGTGGAAAATGTGGAGGTGAAGTGATTTGATCTTTTTCCTTTGCTTCTTTTTCCTCCATCTGTGGAACTGCATCTTTTGGAACTTCTTCAGTGGATGCTTTGATTCCAACATCTTTGTTGATCTCAGTACCACTTTTCAAAGTAATGGCTTGACATTGCTCCTTCCTCCGATTCCTTGGATTTGGTTCTGTGTTGCTGGGAAGATTTCCTGGCGGTCTGTAACTCTGAGCATTAGCCAGTTGTCCAATTTGATTCTCCAGTGCTTTGATGGAAGCAGATTGGCTCTGAAACATAGCATCGTACTTTTTTAACTGAGCCATCACTTCTGCTATTCCTGGTTCATTTGCCTGCTCATGTCCCTTATTCTGTTGCTGTTGGAATCCAGGTGGTGGATAATTCTTTTGCCCTGAATTGTTGCTCCATGAGAAATTTGGATGATTCCTCCACCATGGGTTGTAGGTGTTGGAATATGGATTGTTCCATGTCTGTTGAAATTGTTGACAAAATTCACCATTTCTTCAAGTTGGTTTGGTTCTGGTGCTCCTCCATATGGTGAACTTGTGGATTCAGTGGTAAGAGTCTCCATGAATTTGCATATCTGATCCAGCTTGGCGTTGATTGTTGTATTGGCTCCAACTTCATAAATTCATGTAATTCTTTGGATCATGCTCCTTTCTGTTGGCCACAAGGAATTGTTATTGGCCATTTCTTCGATTAGGTCACAGGCTTATCTTCTCATTTTTCCATCAAAACTCCTCTAGCAGCAGCATCAATTGTGGTTCTCATCAGTCCATAAAGTCCATTATAGAAGGTTTGGACTTGAAGCCATTTTGGAATCTCATGGTGAGGACATTTCCGGAGCAAATCTTTGTACCTTTCCCAAACTTCGTAGAGAGTTTCCGAGTCTTGTTGTAGAAAGGATGTGATGTCATTCCTCAGCTTTCCAGTTCTGGCTGGTGGAAAATACTTTGCAAGGAATTTGGTGGCTAAAGTGTTCCAAGTTGTGATGGAACCTGCTGGTAGTGAATGTAGCCAAGCTTTAGCTCTGTCTTTCAAGAAGTATGGAAAAACACGCAGTCTCATTGCTTCTTCAGCTTCTCGGTTGTAATTGAAAGTACCGCAAACTTCTAGGAAGTTGTTGATGTGGGTATTAGGATCTTCAGTTGCATTTCCCCCAAACTGCAATGACTGCTGAATCATCTGAATGCATGTTTTGATGTCACACGCATTTGCTGGTAAATGAAGAAGTACAATATAGGAAATGAAGCCGTCGACCACCGGAATGGTTCAGTCTCAAATGCTTCTTGGCCTTCTCGCCTTTCCCTTCTCAACTGTCTGATGGTTCTTTCAATTTCTGGGTCAAGCAGTCGGAGTTCAAAGCTTCTGGTTCATCTCATGTAGTGTCTGAGAACCTGAAAAACAAGAAAACAAAAATAATAAGCAAAAAGAAATTAGATACAAGTAAATGTATCTAACCTCAAAACTAATAGTGAAAGATAAATAAGTCCCCAGCAACGGCGCCAAAAACTTGACCGGCGTAATCACACGCCCATAACGCAAGCACACGTATCGTTCAAGTAGTATAAAAAGTATTGATCCCACGAGGACTTAATACCTAATCTATTAATTTTATGAGGTCAAATGATTACTAATATCTAACAGGTTGATTGATTTATTTGAAATAGTGATGATTTTAAACTTAAAAACAAGTAAATAAAATTGCTCAAAATTAAATTAAATAAAATTCAATATTAAGAAACTATCCAGGGTTGTGAATCTTTCCAATATCTTTTAAAATAGGAAGTCGTTATTTTATGTTTGTGTAATATATCGGTTTACTAACCTGGAACACGAAATTATGCAAAAGCCTATGTCGATGGTCAGATGCAAATACCCAGTATAACCCAATTGAACCATATGTCTATATCAACCAAATTACCTGGATTCATTAAGATTAAGTTCCAATTATGGTTACCCCCGCCCGACATGTATATGTCTATCCTGTAAGGAAATCTATTAAAGGGTTATCTATCATCAAGGACGATCGTGGGCTATTAATTCTAAGGCTGAAACCTAAAATTCCTTTGTCAAGTTTATTTTAGATTTACCATACCAATCTTATTAGTGGCCAGTTAACAAGACGCATTAAGCTTAAGACTTAATAAGTAAACCCTTAAATTACCCAAACTATAAAATAACCCCTTATAAACCGGTGATATTAAAATCCATCACAACCCCAGATAACTAACTTAGTTATGACACATAACTAGGGCTAGTAAAAACTTAAAAGTAAAAGACATAAAGTAAAATGCTGAAAAGTAAATGCGGTAAGTAAATACTGAAAAGTAAAATTACAATAAAATAAAATGTTAAGGTTAAAGGATCTACTTTTACCACTACTATTTTAGATATCTCCCTTAATATAATATATTAACTTGTGATAACATTACCAACCAGCTATATAGGCGGTAGCCGGATTAAGTCAAATTAAGTCCGACCTGCCATAAAGGCAGTATCAATATTTGTCAATAAACCAGCTATATAGGCAGTAAATTTCCAACCGACCAACCAGGCGGTATCCATGCTTAGTCAGATTAAAACAAGTTTATAATTGATTACCAACCGACCAATATAGCGGTATCCTTGTTAAGTCAAATTTTAAATAGTGAATATTTTATAATTAAGGGAGATTAATCTAAATAGCAGTAATAAAAGTTGAACCTTTCACCATAGCATGGGGAAGTTACCTAATCATAGCTGAATAGTAAAAACTGAAAAAGTAAAGAAAATAAATTACTATTACAGAAAGTAAATAAAAATTAATTACAAAACTGAAATTAAAAGAAAACTATATACTAACTCCTTATTTATTCAGAGAATTACAGAGAGGAAGGTACATCTGAAACTGAAATTTCGAGCTGAATTTATAGGCATCAATAAGGTCTCCGCGTCGCGACGCGCAAGTTGTTCTTGCGTCGTGACGTGGACATGTGTCACGCTCTGATTGGTTCCACCGAGATTCTTATCCGATGATGTGGCATTTTGGATGATTAATTCAATAATTGAACTGATGTGGCAGTGACGTGGCGATGACATGGCAATGACGTGGCGACACATGGTGATAGCGATTGTCGGCACCGTATGAGTGTGACACGTGGCACACTATGATTGGATGATGATGATGTGGCAATGTTGACTCGGTCTTCTGCTGATGTGGCGATGACATAGCTGACACGTGGGGTGACACGTGGCGATAGCGATTATCGGCACCATAGGATGATGACACGTGGCACGACGCACGTTAGCAGATGGACTGTGATGTTGACACGTGGCACGACGCACGTTATCAAAGTCAAACTTCTCAGATTCTGACACGTGTCCCCGACGCATATTAGCATGGAGCGGCGCACGTTAGGCGTCGCGACGCGCTAAATTACCATTTTGCCCTTTTATGTCCTCTTTCAATATTTTGGCTCCAAATCACCTCCAGAATGTCCTGAAACTTTATTTATCTACAAAATAACACAAAATACATCAAAATATTCACAAAACTCAAGAAACTATACAAAATATTAGGTCAAATGAGTGGGAAAAAGTGATACATTTACCACTCATCATTTATTCACATGCACTTGTAACTTGTAATAGAGAGAAAAAAGTCTCGAGCAAGGGAAACAAAAGAGGTCGGTCAGACCCGAGCCAGTAATAAAAGCTTTATTTTCCCTTGTGCATTTGGACATAGATTAGATCCATTCCGTCAAATCATGTTAAATCTTTTATTTATCTGTGTGTATTCTATCTTTAGTTAAGTTTGCATTTGGTTCCCAACAAACCAAATAAATTCACAGTTGGGGGAGGTTTATTCGATGAGTGATTTTCCAGAATTACCCCTAGAATGAAAAACAACCATCAACAATTGGTGCCGTCTGTGGGACTAGTACAAGAAATAGCAAACACATTAAGGCAATGACAGGAGACGGGAACCACAGATCTTCATAGGCTTCGACAATTAAGTGGATGAAGAAATTAAAAGAAACCATGCAGAGTATGAGGGAGAGTGCATAAAAGGAAAGATATGCGACTCCAACCTTAATGAAGGCCATGATGGAAAAGTTAGAGAAGAAGACGGGAGAAGGGTGGGAGCAGGCCCCAACCAAAGAAATGAGGAAATAGCGAGAGGAAAAAAGAATCGCCAAAGCAGAATGAGACAATCAAAATGGAAAGAGTGGTACCCATAGAGTGAGATCGGTAGTCATCGTTGGAGCCGCGCCAGCGGGAGAGTTTTGGGAAGAAGAGGAAGGCAGACAAACTGTTGGATTTCTAGGTTTAATCCCAAGATCAAGATAAGCATAAAATGATGAATGAATAACAAAGAAGAGTGGCGGAAACACACTTACAATGATCGGCTTTGGATGTGTTGATCAACAAAATTTGCTCCTCCAATGACCTTCAAGATTCGGCCAAGAGACTCCAGAATGCTCAAAGCTTTGTTTTGATTTTCCAAGCTCTCAAGTAGGTTTCCCTAACACCTTGTATGAATCCTTGATGAGTGCTAGCTCTATGAAAGATTTTGCAACAAAATCCTTTGTATTTTTCCTCATGAACCTCACGGCAAAAGAAGAAAAATGGGGAGAGTATTTGGCTTCTCAAATTCGGCCAAGAGAGAGAAGGTGCAAGACTTGTGTAATTGTTTCAAAATCAATTAATTAATTGATATACCAAAAGTTGTATTTCCTTTTCCAAAAAGTCAACACAATTTTGGAGCCAAAATTTGCATTAAATGCCCACACATAACTCCATCATGAATAGTGACTGCATGTCACTCACCAAAAAGGTGACAAGACATCATCACTAAAGTGACAAGTGATGTGACTCGCGATGTGACTTGTGGGCCCCACTTGATTCAAAATGCGAGTGGGCCCGCAAAGACTTCCGGGCTTGGTTTCGCTAATTCCAAATTAACGAACTTCCGTCGCGACGTAATTAAATAATTATGCCTAGGGAAATTACTATTCACGTCGCTAACGAATTAATTCTAAATTAACTCATTTGCCCGAATTAAAATCTAATTTTAATTCCGCGTCGAAATCCAATTTCCAATAATATATCAAATATATCATTTTAACGATTAATTCCAAATTAATCTTTCTCTCTCTTCAAATAGTACTTTATCCAAGATAAAGTCTCTCCGCAATTAATCCCAGATTAATTAAGTTCGAATCATACGTCATCGGTGAATCTTCGGGAAGCGACCTAAGAGATCCATGGATATGTTGGCAGTAAATACGGTCGTCGGACTATCCGAACACGTACGTACCTCGTACTATGTTTTTACCGATTTACGAGAAAAGGTTGGCTTCTAGCAAAGCGCCATGCCTACCCAATTCTCCAGAAACATGCTTACAGGAATAAGCGATCTATATCAGGCGTAGTATATGTAGTATTGCATATTTCGATCCAGTATTGGATGATCACATGCAAGGCCTGGGGCTGGTACAGTGTCTGCCCCGTACGATGCATATATCGGATCACGAGCAACTAGTCTCTTTATTATCGGATAATCATGACCAAGTCATATTATCCCGATGGTTGCAACCCTTTAGAGAAACAGTTATGTATCCTTACGCGATCATCATCTCCATATGACTGGAGTGATACTTCCATCTTGACATCACACCCAACACACTACGATTCTCAATATACCCAGCAGAGGCGTACACAGAACCTGTTAAAGCCATGGACGACCACAACCAAAGTATATTGATTGTCGCAAGTATTAGTTGTGCAAGTCTCAGGTTAAGGCCAAATACACCTACCCTGATTTCGGACTTCCATAGACACATAGTCATACTACCAATGGAATTCCGAGGGGGTCTATCCAGAGCGAAGCTGTTTCCCGTACCATCGGTAAACACAACTTCCTATTACACTTGCATGAGTATCCTATACCCAAATATATGTGAACTATACCGTCGTGCCCTCACAACGCGCACAAGTGTAATACTAGTCTTTTACGCATTATCGATGTCCAATCTCGATAATACTCTGACTAGGGATATTTAATGATTTATCCTTCGTGGATTGATACTGTCTCATATCTTCTCAATCCAGGAACAAATCACAGGGACCTCCTATCATTTATACATCATGGTGATCTAATCACAAATGATAAGAGGGCAATCTCATTTGTCACATAGTTAATTTGTACAACAACACCATGATCTGTACAAATAGTGACGCTATGGGTCATAATTGTCCAACAATCTCCCACTTGGCTTATAGCCAGTCACTCAAGTGTCTTACACTCGAACTATGTACGGTTAGCTCAAACTGCTGAGAAAAGGCTTTCGTCAGCAGATTTGCATGATTATCATCTGATGCGATTTATTCGATCATCACATCGCCACGATGTATGATCCGAACGAATCAGATGAATATCGAAGTATGTATCTGGATCGTTGATGAGACCATTAATTCTTTAGCATGTGCTGACGTCTAGCTCAGCTGCTAACAGAACTATATCTAATCTAATTAGATTATTATTGACCCAGATGGCTTCTATTGCTGCCTCAGCTGCAACAATAACCCGCATTTGTTGTTTATTCGGTAACAGTATCTTGCTTGGAAGATTTCCAGCTCACTGTTCCGTTATTCAAATTGTATAGTACCGTTTGCGACTTTTATTCGTTTTATCGGTCTGGAAACTTGCAGTAGTGAACCCAGTCACTTCAAGTTCTCCTTCTCTATAGTTTAAGACAACATCCTTAGTTTTCTAAGAAACTAAATGATGTTCTTAATTTCAATCCAGTGACTATCACTTGGATTGGCCTGTTTGTGACTCCATATGCTTAAAGCATATGAGACACCCGGTCACGTATATTTTTCAATGTGCGAGTTCTCGGAGAGTGATAACAACTTTAAATCTATCACAGTAGATCTTTATTCCTAGAATAAAGGTTGTTTCTCCCAAGAATTCTACGGAGAATTTTCTCGAAAGCCAAGTTTTCACGATTGTTATTATGGGAATATCATTTCCAAGAAATGACATATTATCATTATTTTATAGGATATTTATTGGCAGTGTGCTCCCACTAACCTCCTTATATACACAAGAATCATTTCGTTTTGAATTAAATCATAAACTATTATGATTACATCAAAATGGTATCTCCAAGAACCTAATGCTTGCTTCAATCCAAACATGGATCGAATAACCTGCAAAACTTGTTTGCTAGTTTTGGTAAGAAAAAACCGTCTGGATGTTGTAAACATCCTCCAAAAGGTTTCCTTTTCAGGAAAGCGATTTTCTCGTTAAGCTGACATATTTCATAATTGAAACATGCAGCATTAGCAAGCATTATCCAAATGGATTTACCGTGGCAACAGGCAAAAGGTTTCGTCGTAATCAACATAATGTTGATAACAATACCTTTCCGCTAAAAGCCTAGCTTTATACGTTGATATGTTGCCATCCATGTATGTCTTCCTTGAAGACTTATATAGTACCAATAGGCACAGTGCCTTGCGGTACAACAACTAGTGTCTAAACATAGTTGATATACATAGAATCCATTTCGGACTCATGACACTTTGTCATAATAGGGAGTCGATACCTTTTATCACTTCCTCATACGTAATAAGTTGGTATACCTCAATAAGATTGACATCTTTATGAGGTGAGATTAGAAACCCATACCCAGGTTGTTTTCTGACTCTCTCTGAACTACGTGGTTCTTGTGTATTCGAAGATTATTGGTATAGTTTCATCCTTGATGAACTATTTGTGTTCCATTAGGATTCGACGCCTGGAATAGTATTACTCCATTTTTCATCGAGTTTTACTATCCTCCCACTTACCACTGCATTTAGGTATTCCTCTTGGGAAAACTGCATGGTGAGTAACAATTAAATTGTTCTCTAGTGATTTGTATAAGTATTATACTTTGGTATCCCTAGGATAACCTACAATTGGCATTTATCCAATTTGGGTTCTAGTTTGGTATCATCCAAATATATGCCTAGCATCCCAAATATTCAGGAATGAGAAACCCGGTTTCTTTCCTGTTCATATCTAATATGAAGTCTGTCAAACATATTTTTATGGAACCTTATTCAAAATAATTCTGCACTGTTTATGCGTATCCATTGAAGGAAATGGTAGCTCAAAGTGACTCAGGATTAACCTTATCATGTCTAACAAAATTCGGTTTCTCCGTTCGGACACACCGTCAGGATGACTTGTTCCGGGAGGAGTCCTCATTGAAAGAATACTATACTCTTTCAAGTTTATTAGAAACTTATTGTTTAAGTATTTCATCATGGTCTAACCGTGATGGTTTAATACTTTAGCTGATCTGTTTGTCTATTTCATGTCGAAACTATAAAAGTTTCCGATTTGTGTTTCAAAAGAAACACATAACCATAATGCGATGCCACATCCGTAAAGGTCATGAAATATTCATATCCACCTCTAGCCTAGCTAGATATGGGCCCAATTGCTTCACTATGAACTAGGGCTAACAGATCGGTGGCATTTGCACTTTTACCAGTAAATAGTGTTTTAGGCACTTTGCCCAATAAACTAGATTCGTAGACTTTATTTGAATAGAATCAAATATGTCCTAGTACCCACTCTTCAAAAGTGTGGATATACGATTCTTGTTTAATTGTGTCCCAGACAACAATGCCACAATATGTTTCTTTTGATCAAATAAGTTTGAGCTATTCGTTTGTCATGTTATATGTTTGAGATTTATTTATATTCAAAATAAAAATTCTGTTATTCACACTTAATGTGTTTATCTCAATATCATCTTTATATAATAAAACACTTTAGTGTTCTAGGATATAAAGGTAAATCCGCAATGGATTAAACACTGATATAAAGATAATGCTTCTAGTCAAACTAGTTACATTATAACAGTTTCCTAATTTAAGTACATACCCGAGGGTAGTTCCTAAACTTAGGTATCTACGGTTAAAACAGTGACTTTCATCCCATTTCCGATTCGCAGATTAATCCCGATTGAAGTCAGTATCCTGCTCATAGCATATTCTGAACATCAATACATATTTATGTACCGCACTAAGTATTTAAAATCCAATTTCAATACTAGTAGTGAACATATTTATGACAAACATATTTGAAGTCGGAGCCTTGCACCGTCTTCAATTCCTTCATGTCTGCTTTGTTCAAACGGCAGTCACACTTCCGCGATCCCATTTGCCACTTTAAGGCAGACATTTTGGGATATGTCCTTTATCTTCCCAGAAGACTATAATGATTTTGCCTTTGCCCTTTTTCAACATTTCAGAAGCCTTTGGCCAAGCCTTGGGTTTCTAGAATATCGTAGTAAGGTGCTCCTTGCGCTACTTGCCTTATTGCAAACTTTGACTTTGTCTCCTTGAGAATAGTCATTAACTCTCCAAGAGTTATTTATTGCAATTCGGTACTTCAAAGATCTAAGTATAGATCTATGAAGATCCTTCAATTTCATCATCATACTTTAAGGATCTAATCCTTAGTTTGATTCAGAAATTAAGGAGTCTACTGCGACAAGCTAAATGGATTTAAGCACTAAAGTTATCATCACATAAATCTTCCAAAGATTATGCTCTACTATTTGCTTATTTACGAGCTTAGGCCTAATATGTTATTTTATCAAATAAAGTAACTTATTAGTTTCCAGGAACATCCTGAAATTTATTTCCAATTTGAAAATTAAACCATTTAAATACATTTTCCCTAGGATTATGTTTTAAATGTCAATCTTTCATTATATCTTGATTCTAATAGTCCAACTATTTAATCAACGAATTTTGGTACTATTTATTATAATGATTACTATAGTCCAACTATTTAATCAATTATAATTTAATTGTTTGAATACAGTCCAACTGTTAATTAAAACAATGATTAAATATTAGTCCAACTAACATTTAATTTATTTGACGAATGATATTTGATTTGAGCGTGTATGGCAAGTAATTAAACGAATATTGCAAATTCAATTCTTGCCTCCCACTATTTTTCGGCGAGCCTCTAACCCTCTGTCGAGTACTCGGGAAACCGTGTTTCCTAGTAGGCTAGGATCCCGTTAAATATCACACAATCTTGACTTTCGCCAACAAATTGTATGATAATTAACTAGGTAGATCTCTAAGATCAATTGGATCCAATCCAATTCCTAGATCTAGTAGGGGGACATCCAAGTCCGAAACATATATCTTATATATGCCATATATCCAATATATTACCTAACCTATTTCCTCTGAATCAACTAAGCCTTGGCTTTGGCACAACAAACTTAGTGATCTCAGTTAGCGTAACCCATTGACCATGGAAAGCTTCGTAATCAATGTCGATGGACAAGAAGTGATCTTGACTTTGGCCAACAAATCACAATTTGGACAAGACACCAATATGGAACAAAGCTCTCATGATTCAAACACATCCTCGACGGATAAAGGCCTTGACTTTGGCCAACAAACCAATGCCAGTCTCGGATCTTCAGTAAAAATCACTCAATGGAAGGAAAAACGCTTAATATTTTGTGAGGGTTTTTCGCGTGCAAATTGGCAACCAATTTATTATCTTTGTTAAGGTCTCATCATCATACACCCTTAAACATGCATTCTAAACACATAATAAGGTGCATAAAGTAAAATTAATAACAATATGCGGATGGATATTTAACAGATTGTTCCTAGAACAAATCACTCTATTTCCTCTCCCCGGCTAGCACTATTCTACTTCTACCCAATTACATAATACAATAATAAAAACCTCATTAACATTGAGGGTAATTAGGTGAGAAGAGAATACAAAGAAATAATGAGAGATAAGGCTGGACATGCAGGTCCAATTTATAAATTCCAAATTTACAACAATTTCTAAAATCACCATTTCCCTTCTAATATCCATCCGATATACGCTATTCATTCAACACATCCATATATTCATTCATAGCATGCAATTCAACCAATCTAATCCAATTAATTAGTCTTTGAATTATGTGATAATCCAATGTTCAAACAACGGTTTGATTTTTGTGTGAGTCCAACTCGTTTGAGAATTATGTCGAACTACACATTAAATCTAATTTAATTCGTATTCAATACTAATTCATTTATTTAATTCCAAATTAAATATCTACACTTTTTAATGCGCTTTAATGATTTAGATTCCAAATCTAAACTAATCGGGTCTCAAAGCCCAACTAACATTCAATGTCCGTTTAATTAAAGTCCGATGGGCTTTCAATTGATTTCATAAGGCATGGGCTTTAGTCAATATGGGTCAAACCCAATTACCAAGCCCAATTAAGGAATCACCCTCATATGCCAAGAAAACAATTTTAGCCCATAAGGCCCAATTAAACTTTTAAAGCCCATTTATTACATTTGGACTTAATGGAATGATTTAGGCCCAATTTGGATCCAATCTAATTGGCCTAAACCAACTTGGCCCAACCAAGCTCATTATGCCCAAATATAACAATTTCAAGCCCAATTCAAAATCAAGCCCATTAATCAAATTTTAAAATTCCAAATTTTATAATTCAATTAACTTAAGTGTAATACATCAATTAATTACCCAAATTAATATTTCCAAAATACAATTTAACTAATTAATTATGTATCCAATTGTTCAATTAATGTCCAACATTTTTGAATTAAAAATCAACTTGTCCCATGCCATAAGGCTCTCGGCATTTGTTAGGATTTTTGTCCGAGATCATTTTTCAATCTGATCGAATTACAAATCGACATTTCCAATTCGTTTCAAGTCATCCAATGATCATCAAAACAAAAAATACCAAGAGCCTAGGGTAAGATTAACATTCGGCCAAGCCTAATGGTGGGCTAAAATTTGATCCAATCAATATTTCAAGAAATTGATCATATACAACTTCATAAAATCATCATTTAAGCATTCTCAATCCATCAATTTAATCAAATCATGCTCAAATAGATTTTACCCAAATTTTACCCTAATTCATTTCTTGCTCATTTTGGCTCATAGATACCATTGTTTGATTTCTAGGTTTAATCCCAAATCAAGATAAGCATAAAATGATGAATGAATAACAAAAAAGAGTGGCGGAAACACACTTACAATGATCGGCTTTGGATGTGTTGATCAACAAAATTTGCTCCTCCAAGGACCTTCAAGATTCGGCCAAGGGACTCCACAATGCTCCAAGCTTTGTTTTGATTTTCCAAGCTCTCAAGTAGGTTTCCCTAACACCTTGTATGAATCCTTGATGAGTGTTAACTCTATGAAAGATTTTGCAACAAAATCCTTTGTATTTTTCCTCATGAACCTCACGGCAAAAGAAGAAAAATGGGGAGAGTATTTGGCTTCTCAAATTCGGCCAAGAGAGAGAAGATGCAAGACTTGTGTAATTGTTTCAAAAATAATTAATTAATTGATATACCAAAAGTTGTATTTCCTTTTCCAAAAAAGTCAACACAATTTTGGAGCCAAAATTTGTTTTAAATGCCCACACCTAACTCCATCATGAATAGTGACTGCATGTCACTCCCCAAAAAGGTGACAAGACATCCATCACTAAAGTGACAAGTGATGTGACTCGCGATGTGACTTGTGGGCCCCACTTGATTCAAAATGCGAGTGGGCCCGCAAGCACTTCCGGGCTCGGTTTCGCTAATTCCAAATTAATGAACTTCCGTCGTGACGTAATTAAATAATTATACCTAGCGAAATTACTATTCACGTCGCTAACGAATTAATTCTAAATTAACTCGTTTGCCCGAATTAAAATCTAATTTTAATTCCGCGTCGAAATCCAATTTCCAATAATATATCAAATATATTATCTTAATGATTAATTCCAAATTAATCTTTCTCTCTCTTCAAATAGTACTTTATCCAAGATAAAGTCTCTCCGTAATTAATCCCAGATTAATTAGGTTCGAATCATAAGTCATCGGTGAATCTTCGGGAAGTGACCCAAGAGATCCCTGGATATGTTGGCAGTAAATACGGTCTTTGGACTATCCGAACACGTACGTACCTCGTACTACGTTTTTACCGATTTACGAGACATGGTTGGCTTCTAGCAAAGCGCCATGCCTACCCAATTCTCCAGAAATATGCGTACAGGACTAATCAATCTATATCAGGCGTAGTATACGTAGTATTGCGTATTTCGATCCAGTATCGGATGATGACATGCAAGGCCTGGGGCTGGTACAGTGTCTGCCCCGTACGAAGCATAAATCGGATCACGAGCAACTAGTCTATTTATTATCGAATAGTCAAGACCAAGTCATATTATCCCGGTGGTTGCAACCCTTTTGAGAACCAGCTCTGTATCCATGCGTGATCATCATCTCCATATGACTGGAGTGATACTTCCGTCTTGACATCACACCCAACACACTACGATTCTCAATGTACCCAGGAGAGGCTTACACAGAACCTGTTAAAGCCCTGGACGACCACAACCAAAGTATATTGATTGTCGCAAGTATTAGCAGTGCAAGTCTCAGGTTAAGACCAAATAAACCTACCCTGATTTCGGACTTCCATAGACATATAGTCATACTACCAATGGAATTCCGATAGGGTCTATCCAGAGCGAAGCTGTTTCCCGTACCATCGGTAAACACAACCTTCTATTACACTTGCATGAGTATCCTATACCCAAATATATGAGAACTATGTCGTCATGCCCTCACAACGCGCACAAGTGTAATACTAGTCTTTTACGCATTATCGATGTCCAATCTCGATAATACTCTGACTAGGGATATTTAATGATTTATCCTTCGTGGATTAATACTGTCTCATATCTTCTCAATCCAAGAACAAATCACAGGGACCTCCTATTATTTATACATCATGGTGATCTAATCAAAAATAATAAGAGGGCAATCTCCTTTGTCACATAGTTAATTTGTACAACAACACCATGATCTGTACAAATAGTGACGCTATGGGTCATAATTCTCCAACACAAACTTCATAATCCTCCAACAACAGCCTGTGTTTCACAGATAGTAGCATGGAGGGACGCATGAGGGCAGAGTATGAAGCTACCAACTACGAAAGGTGGCGCGTCTGGAGTGGGAAATGCGAGGAATCCCGTGGACACAAGCGTGACATTTTCGAGAACCAGATAAGGGGTTGGTTTCAGAAGGAGATGAGAAAGTGGGAGGAAATGACGGGCCAAGGGGTGATCAAGACATGAAGGTGACATCCCATTTTTCAAACGAAACTAGGGCAATGGAATTTTCAAGGTGATTCACCATGCCTTCGATGGATGTCTATAAAGGGAGCACGGACCCCAAGTCTCATGTTGAGAAGTTCATTTTGTTGATGGAGATTCAGGGAATCGCCGGAGAGGCCATCTACAAAGTGTTCCCTTTAACCTTTGGCGGGTCAGCCAACTTATGGTTCATGAATTTGAACCTGGGGAGTATCAGCAGCTTCGCGCAGTTGAGGAAATCCTTTGTGCGGCACTTCAAAGGGGCTTGCGTATTAAGGAAGACTGTGGGGTCATTGAGGATGATGAAGCAAGGAGACGACGGGCTATTGGAGGATTTCAGGGTTTGTCTACCTTCTCATTCTTCCCAAAACTCCTTCGTTGGAGCGGCTCTAGCAATGACTACCAATTTCACTCTATAGGTACCTCTCTTTCCATTTTCACCGTCTCCTTCTACTCCGGTGATTCTTTTTCCTCTCGCTATTTCCTCATTTCTTTGGCCGAGGCCCACTCACTCTCTTCTCCCGCTTTCTTTTCCAACTTCTCCATAATGGCCTTCATGAAGCTTTGAGTCACCTCTCTTTCCTTTTGCGCACTTTCTCTCTCACTTAGCATGGTTTCCTCTATTTCCTTCATCCACTACGTCGTCGAAGCCTCTGAAGATCTATGGTTCCCATCTCATGCCATCATCTTAGTGTGTTTGTCGCTTCTTGTAATGATTCCCCAGATACGGTGCCAACTGTTGACAGCTGTTTTTTGTCCCATAGGTAATTTGGGAAAATCACTCCTCAAACAAACCTCCATCAACTGTGAATTTGTTTCGTTTTGTCGGGAACCAAATGCAAACTTGGGAAAAGATAGAAACAGCAAACAAGACAAAAGATTTAACGTGGTTCGGCGGAATGGATCCAACCTACGTCTACCGGTACAAGGGAAAAGAAAGCTTTTATTACTGGCTCTGGTCTGACCGACCTCTTTTCTTTCTCTAGCTCGGGATTCTTTTGCTCTCTATTACAAATTACAAGTGCTTGTGAATAAAATTGCTCAACTCCTAATATACTAAGTTGAAATACACTGTTACGCTAACTTCGTGATGTCGGCCAAGTTGCTAAGCCATTATTGCTTAGGCTCTCTTCTCCAATTATTCTATGAATTATAGCCCGGCCGTCTGAAACCTCTACAACCTGCCACCTGAATCTCATTAAATTACTCATTCTTGGTAAATATTGTAAGCTATTCCCATGTGCCTACCGGTATTTCAGCTACTCCCACACGATAGCGTGTGTCAGTCAATAAGCTTGTAGCTCTGCTCTGTTCCATCAGCCGCTGGCCTGCTTCTATCTCATCAAACCTTGGAAACCCAAATTTCCGTTTAGGGCTTACGTCATCTAGACTTGAACTTAATGTCATTAGCCCGACCTACCTCATCGGGTCATCAAGTTGAGATGATCGACTGTAAACTGAAATAATCGACCTGTCCCACAAGGTCAGGCCGGTGTTGAGACATTTACTCTCCTCATCTTCCCTAAACATCTTTCCTCCTCGGGTCCGGCGTCAAGTACAAACTAATTTTGATCTTTCTGTCGGGCCAGATGCCTATGGCTCTTGGGCCTGGGCCCCTTATTCAAGAAGTGGAAATATCTTCTATACCATTCTTCATACTTCTGCTTTTCTTGGGTCAAGAAATCACCATCAACAAATATGGTTTTTGATTGTTCCATCTCCTTAGTATTCAAATACCTTATAAAACATATTAATTGTCATGAAAAAAAATATGTTTGCTATTTTTTTTTTATTGGGCATAGTATTGAGCTTGAAAATGGCTTGACTTTGTAACATTGCTCGAGTTTTCAAGTTTTATATTGATTTTTAATTAGGATTTTTGTTAATTTGATAAATAAATTATTTAATAATATTTTAAGTGATAATATAAACTTTTTAAATAAATAATAGAGGCGTCGCAAGATTGATCCATCTCCATGCTCTTCATTCACCATGTAAAACAAATTAATTAAAGATATAGTTTAACCAAATCAATCTTACCTTGTCGGAGAAAAATATGTGTGTTATTTTTTTTATTGTGCATAGCGTTCGGCTGAAAGTGACTTGATTTTATAAATATGTTCGAGTTTTCAACTTTTATATTATTTTTTTAATTAGCGTTTTTGTTATTTGAAAATTAAATATATTTTTTTTAAATAAATAATATATTTTAAGTGATAATATAAACTTTTTAAATAAATAATATATTTTAAGTGATAAAATAGATTTTAGATGTCATATGACCCGTTAAATGAAACAATAATCTTAACATCTAACATTTGTATATATTTATTAAAATGTCCCAAAAAATATTTAAACTTCTATTAAAATATTTTTTTAATAGCCAAGCAAAATGTATCATGATCACTATAAATTACATAAAGATGCGTGAAAACATGAATTTTTATTTTTTTAATCTTTTTTTATTTAAGAAAATTATGTCTACTTGATTTTTAACGAAAGTTTAAAAAAATCTCTCATTTTTAAGAATTAAGGATGATTCACCCTAAATTTTTAAAAATAGACATTTTCCACTCAAAATTTCACTCCGTTTGAAGAGCATCAATTTTTAGCAAAAAATTGAAATTTCCCTTCGATTGTTATTTAACGAGAAAAGTCAAGTTTACCCTTGGAAATTGTGAAAATTAAATATGACAGTTGCTTTGCCTGGCTACTTTTGTGGCATTTACAAGCACTCACATACACACAAAAACACATTCATTTATAAATACCCATAATCAACTAAAATAACTCAAAATCAAGATTTATACATTCAAAACAATAAGCACAAACAGCTCCAATTCTTAATGCTTTCAAGAAATAATTGAAAATAAAATACAACCCAAAACATTCAAAACATTATTATTGTCATGTCTAGTCTGTTAGAGTGTATGTTCTAAAATCAGTTATGTATGTAATGATTTAAGGCATAATATTTGTAATATAGTTTATTATTTATTAATAAAAGACATTTGTTAACTACA
Source organism: Zanthoxylum bungeanum (assembly GCA_019454045.1). NCBI lineage: Eukaryota > Viridiplantae > Streptophyta > Magnoliopsida > Sapindales > Rutaceae > Zanthoxylum > Zanthoxylum bungeanum. The sequence goes on from SKCR01000231.1 coordinate 23,146, forward strand.
CATTATTACATCCATATTTTATGTGTATGTCATGAGACATTATGTCAAATGAATATCGTTAATCCAAAAGACGTTTGTGATTATTAGACTCAATGATATTTATATATGTCTCAAAATTAAGTTCTTGGTAAAATATGATTGTTATACAGGATAATAATATATCACTTGACCAATATTGTTGTGTGTCCCCTAGATTGACATATGATGTTAATAGAATGGATGATGAGTCTCATATCATAAGGACACAGACAATAGATGTTTCATTAGTAGAATGAAATATCGAACACGACCACAGAAGCGTAAGATCACATGGTAATATTATCTAAAGTCATTGTTCTTCGAAATAATACATTAGTGTCTGTAACGACCCCAAATATTTTTGTTCGGCTAGGGACGCATGGTGTTTTCTTTTCCGGGCTAGTAAATAATTTTCGGGATCGATTTAGGGACAACGAACACCCACTTAATTTTAAGTCCAACTTTCCTTTGCTCTTTTAAGGCCCAACAACAAATTAAAAAGAAAGAAAGAAAGAAGCCCAAGGCCCAACAATTTAGTTACCTAGATTTTTCTAGAAGATTGACTAAGTAATTGATAAAAAGGAAAATTGAGAAAAATGCTTCCATTTCCTTTGGCATAAACGTGAGTTAGAGGGAGAGGAGAGAAAGAGAGAAAGTTTGCATTTTCTTAGCAAGAATTGAAGCTTATCAAGGATAGTTCATCAAATTAAACTCAAGAAGAAAGAAGAATGGGATCAACAAGCATTGTTAAGGAAGAAAGAAGATTGAATTGAGGTAAGAAGCTTTTGACCCAAATCTTAAGTTGTGAGTTCTTGAAGTTTGGGTGTTGGTAGTATATTGTTGATGGCTAGTATTGTGATTATTGATGGGTGTTGAAGTTAGAAAATCACATTTGGGGAACTTTTGGTTTTCAATTTTAATGAGAACATTATGTAAAGATTAGGAGTTTTGGAGGGTGTTGAGATGTTGAAAGTTTGATATAATGATATTAGATAATTGTATTTGCTTGTGTTGGATATGTAATAAGGTTTGGAGTTAATCATTGAAGGGATGAAAATCTGGTCCTGGAATCGGCGTCGCGTCGCGACGTAAACGAGGCAGAAGCATGCACATATTTAACAAGGTCGCGGTGAGACGTAGATGGACTGGCGTCGCGACGCATACCCAAAAACTAGAATTTTTTTTCCATAAGTCGCGAAGCATAACTAAGGGTCTGAATTTTATTTTACATTTCTTTTAAGGGATAGAAATATTCTAAGGGAGTAATCCAACTAGGTCAAGGAACTTAATTTGATTTCGAACCGTATTTTATAACTTATGATTTTAACCCAGTGTATTCCATATAGATACTCATCAGGAGCCATGTTCGCCCCAGTGACGTGAAGGAAACTTGACCAGACTTCAAATCTGTGAGCGGAGATCTTTCTTTTAAATTTATTTACATTACTTATCAATGATCAAGATTTGTTTCAAGATTTATTTTTAAAAGCTTTAGGGCGTTAGCCTTATTAAATTATCAGTTACTTTTTTATGCAAGGTTGATTTGAAAGCCTTAAGATTTAAAAGCATGATTTTATGTTGTTTTTCGAGGCATAGGGGAAAAACCCACCTCAGCTCTTACTTATGGAATTGACGGACAGAGATCGTGTGCACACGTAGTTCAGGGCTAGAGGGACGGCGATATGTAATGCCCTTAGACCCTAGTTTCAGGGTCAGGTAGTAGCATGGATCAGCACTACCGGCTCTAGTTCAATAGCTTGGTGGACGGCGATACGTAACCCCCCAAGATCACTAGTTAGGCGTATGGGGGGACGGCGATACGTAACGCCCTCATACGTCAAGTTTTTCTCAGTACCAGAGATTTTCTTCTCATAAAAGGTTTTCTCCAGCTTAAAAGAAAAGAATCAGTTTTCAAACAAAGATTTCAGAAGCACTTTAAGAATAAATCATTTTACTCAGATGTACTGATTAAGTTTCTTATTTTGTAGCTCCACTCACTGAGATCCTCAGGACTCACCCCCACCACTTCCTAGTTCTTTTGCAGGATTGTTCTTTTGGTGAGCCATGTACTACTTTTCGAGACCCAAATCGATGACAAGTGTTATGCTACAGTTGTAGGGGTTTTAGGGGCTAAATCCGGTAACGCAGCGGAAGCGGTGGAAAATCAAATTTTCCGATTTCAAAACATTTTCTCGGATTAATTAAATAAACATATTTATTTAATATTCCAATAATCAAATTATGAAAATAAAATTCAATAAATCTTATTTAAGTGAATTTACCGAATTGCCCTTACACTTGGTATTTTGTTCATTTTAATCTGAAATTGATCAAATCAATTTTGAATGATTCTAAATCATTTCTAAGATGAACTTAGCATGTTCAAAACATCAAAACACCAAGGCAACACAAAGAACCCAAAATTGGCCATTTGGCCGAGAGCTCCAAAGGGGGGGTATGTGCATTTTGTGATTTCATGATTCAAAACACATCAATATGTAATCCAATCAACATGAAACTTTATATGCATCAGATACACATCCTTATACACAACATAAATGAAAAGCCCCAAAATTTGGAAGTCGTCATGAACCCTAATTTTTCAATTTCTTCAAATTGGACAAATTAGACCAAATAGTTTAAATCAATTACTTTAATCATCATTCTTCCATCCAATCAAAGTCTCAACACAATGAAACAACTCAATATCAAATCTGGGTCATCTAAGAGTAGGTCAACAACTCTAGATTAGCAACAAGGTTTCCAAAACCATAAAAGAATACTTATAATTACAATAGTCATAAGCTTCCTTCATCATACATGCTCAATACTTTTAACAAAACTTCCATCATCAAAAACACAAAGAATAAAGAAAAGAATAACATAAGAACATCACAAGATGTAGCCTAGATCCTTAGGAACAATTTCCTTTCTAATAGTAAGTTGAGAATACTTACTAAAACCAAGCTTTTTCCTTTGTTTTTCTTTCTTTCACTCTAGCTTCTTTTGCTTTCTTTAATAGAGTTTTGTGTGAAAAGTGTATTAGGTTAAATTACAAATGAAAAATGAAAACAATATATACTTGTAACAAAATGGCCTTGGCCGAATTTGTCAAGCATTTACCAAAAAAATAATAATTTCAATTTCATTTCATTTTCATTTGATCAAGTTGATTAAATATCTAAAAACACATTTAAAGATATTTTAATTAAGTCAAAAAAGGCAACTTAATCATTTAAACCAAATATCCAAAGTTAATATATTTATATTTTAATTAATTTAATCATTTAACAATTAATTAATCAATTAATTAAATATAAATATATTAAATATATGTATTATATTTACATTAAATATCAAATACATATATTCATTTAGGAGATTATGTTGCCTCAATTGATCGATCAAATCGATCATCTGAAGAACATGTGGGCTAACATCTTACCCCTCATCTAGATGCGCATGGAACAGTTCCATTACGACTTTGTGAACAATCACTTGTTCTTGGTTCTCCAATGATTGTCTCAATCGCGTCATCATACTATACGAATCTAGCATACCATAGTATTATTTCTTGAATTTCGGAGACGGTGAACTAAAGATGTATGATTTAACCCTTAAATCATCATCCTTCCAAGTTTCAAAAACTTGGTGTTCCTCCTCCGAAGCATCCGCACCCACAGCAAGGGGCAACGGACCCTCAAGAACATATCCCAACTTTTCGGAATCGAGGACAATCCTCAAATCCAATTCCCAGTCGGCGAAGTTCTCAGCGCCTTTCAGTTTGTTCGCATCAAGCATACGCGCAAACTGATTTGTGGATTGTGCCGCCATCGCCAATCTATCATATAGATCACGAAAAACGGTTAGCAGAAATTAAGCAGTTTCATATAATATCATAAGCATAAACTAGATCATGGATTTTTTAATCTAAAAATGCACCTCCCACTAAATCATGCAATAATGTAATCCCCAAACAGAATACAAAGATTTAATAATTAAATTAAATACAAATAGTGAAAAGTGGATCTCGTGAATATATTTCAGCTCACAGCAGAGGCACGGTCTCGCCTACGTATATTCATCAGGTAGACAACTCATTTGTCAATCACTCAATAGTGACTCATTGGTTTCCGGTCCTGGTCGTTTCTCGTTGTCGCTGCTAAGGCAGGCCCACAAGGAGACGTACCAAGGTTAAACTCGTCAATGATAAACTCAAGTTACTTACGTAATCCTGACAGCTAGGGCACGTTCAGAATTCCTCTTTCGCTTGAATTTATCTAGTATCTAATTACATCCGGTATAAATAAATCTCTATCGGCTACACCCTCACAGCAGAGGCACAGTCTCAGATGTAGTCACAGAGAATTATTCATAAACCGTATTGACAAGACGGACCACATAACATGCATCAAATACATAATTACATTAAAACCTTATTAATTAGGGATTTTCCGCTAAGTGTCATACACCTTAAATCTAACCAAATTAGATTCTAATAAGCATGCATAAAGTCAAGAAAACATGATTAATCTATGATTTAATTAAAGCTAATCATTTTAGGGGGCCTAGAATCAGACTCGCTCTGATACCATTTTGTAGGGGTTTTAGGGGCTAAATCCGGTAACGCAGCGGAAGCAGTGGAAAATCAAATTTTCCGATTTCAAAACTTTTTCTCGGATTAATTAAATAAACATATTTATTTAATATTCCAATAATCAAATTATGAAAATAAAATTCAATAAATCTTATTTAAGTGAATTTACCGAATTGCCTTTACACTTGGTATTTTGTTCATTTTAATCCAAAATTGATCAAATCAATTTTGAATGATTCTAAATCATTTCTAAGATGAACTTAGCATGTTCAAAACATCAAAAAACCAAGGCAACACAAAGAACCCAAAATTGGCCATTTGGCCGAGAGCTCCAAAAGGGGGGTATGTGCATTTTGTGATTTCATGATTCAAAACACATCAATATGTAATCCAATCAACATGAAATTTTATATGAATCATATAAACATCCTTATACACAACATAAATGAAAAGCCCCAAATTTGGAAGTGGTCATGAACCCTAAGTTTTCAATTTCTTCAAATTGGACAAATTAGACCAAATAATTTAAATCAATTACTTTAATCATCATTCTTCCATCCAATCAAAGTCTCAACACAATGAAACAACTCAAGATCAAATCTAGGTCATATAAGAGTGGGTCAACAACTCTAGATTAGCAACAAGGTTTCCAAAACCATAAAAGAATACTTATAACTACAATAGTCATAAGCTTCTTTCATCATACATGCTCAATACTCTTAACAAAACTTTCATCATCAAAAACACAAAGAATAAAGAAAATAATAACATAAGAACATCACAAGATGTAGCCTAGATCCTTAGGAACAATTTCCTTTTTAATAGTAAGTTGAGAATACTTACTAAAACCAAGCTTTTTCCTTTGTTTTTCTTTCTTTCACTCTAGCTTCTTTTGCTTTCTTTAATGGAGTTTTGTGTGAAAAGTGTATTAGGTTTAATTACAAATGAAAAATGAAAACAATATATACTTGTAACAAAATGGCCTTGGCCAAATTTGTCAAGCATTTACCAAAAAAAAAAAAAATTTCAATTTCATTTCATTTTCATTTGATCAAGTTGATTAAATATCTAAAAACACCTTTAAAGATATTTTAATTAAGTCAACAAAGGCAACTTAATCATTTAAACCAAATATCCAAAGTTAAGATATTTATATTTTAATTAATTTAATCATTTAACAATTAAATAATTAATTAATTAATTAAATACAAATATATTAAATATATGTATTATATTTACATTAATATCAAATACATATATTCATTTAGGATATTAGTCAAATATCTCAATTTGACTATTAATTAATGTTTATTTAAATTAATCAAGTATTAAATGTAAATACACAATAATTAAGTAAATGACTATCAGGTCCCTTTAGCATGTATCTTGCGTTTAACCTTTAAAAGACTTTATAAATAATCAATATTATTTATATATGTTGCTCTAGTGCTCTACGAGTATGTTTCATTATTGAGACTCTCTAGATTCAGGTACATCCGTCACGAAATCCAATTTCATGTCCATAATTTATCCACCCGTAAATTATGACGATCACAGATAATCTCGCTGAATCATACAGGTCGAGGTCATGGCAAATGTATAATTCCTTTGTCACAGGTATCCGGATAAATCCCAGAGATATAGATGTAAACGTCAAATCTCTATGGGGATTATCCAGTCGACTATTCTATTAGCAATCTAAAAAAGAATGTTTAGAACTAGCTTCTAAACTATACCACGGGCCCATGGTTTTATCTGATTGCTAATCATATGGACTACCTATGCTCTGGTACACAGAACTGACGGATCCTATCTTAATACACATAGGACACCCTAAGGATCTATCTACACCCAACGAACAAGCGGAGGTATGATCTAAATAGATCGGTGACGTGACTGCCATCTAAGTGTAGAAGATGTCTCATGTGCCCACAATGACATCTCAAGTCTAAGAATCACAAGTGCTACTCAACCCGAGAAGATTCTTATTGACGTTGGTGTACCATCCATTAAGAATCTTCGGTGAGTTGTTCAGTGTTTATCCGCTATAAACACCCACAAGTCTATACTAGTCTCCAAGACTAATGGTTCATTGAGAAACCATTGGAATCATATATTCCAATATACGACATGTACCGGTCTCAACGGGTTTGCTTTATTGACCAAGTAGTGTAAACCTTGACCAGGAACTGTCTGAGAATGAAAACGTCATGATACTACTCAATGTCAGTTGCGACGCTTTTGCAACAGTACCATGACTAATCATTCTAAGGTCATTACGTCTTTACCATATTAAAAGATACATTATATTATAGAAACTGCATATATTATTCATAATAATAATATTTTACAGAAGTATTCAAAAGAAATACAACCGGGAATTGGCGCTCTGAGCACCAACCCCAACAACAGTCACTAGTCATCGGGTCTATCTTTCCAGATCTATGTTTATATAGAATATAGTTCTCTGGATGTCATTTTTTGTATCATTGACATGTGTTTGACGTTGTATACATATTATAAATACTTTTAGACATATATATATATAAATATATTCATGATCTCGCACCTCAGTTTAATTAAGTTTTTAAGTTTGCATATGTGATTAATAATAACATTGCATATCATTAAGATAAGAGCAAGTTTTCTAGTGCATGAGTTAGAGGCTTAGGCGACAGTGGGGATCTGTTGCTTGCCGTAACATTCCCGTTTTGGGGATGTTACAGTGTCATCATATCTTTTAACCTGAGATCATATGATGACTTGTGCGATAGTACTCTTAGTTCACTAGTATATCCTCATTCGACTATCCACATCCTTTGAATAAATGATAGATGGCCTTGAGCGATTGACGTACGAAGTCATGTATGCTTCAAGATAGGATCTGATATCTTTGACAATAAAAGTAAGAGAAGTTTCAAGGAAACTCAAAGTTGAGGATATAAGTCTTTGGCCAAAGCAGTCAATATCTTAGAGATATCAAATCCACATGATGAAGTTTAAAGATATGTTGAGTATAAGGATTTGACCTTACCATGATCCCAGACTCGATAAGAAACATAGATATCAGAAGGAATGAATGACATGTTCAAAGTGTATTCTAATAGGTTTACATGTTTTCCCACTTCATTCATCGACTAGGGGCCATGCCTTACTGCTAGGAGATTACCCATGGTCTGTGGAATATCATAGAGATGAAATATTAAAGAGTTAATATTATTCCACTGCTACTCGATAATGAACCTAGGACGGTCGCACAATATAGTTCTCGTTTATGTTACAAATTCAAGGATGTTTATTAAAAGTTAATAAATGATTATTTTGGCGTTTTCTAATTAGATTAGGATAGTCGATATATTTCATAAATATTAATTTAATTAATCAATTTAAAATATAAAATTAGATTTAATTCTTAAATAAATATTTGATATTTATATTAATATAATTTTAATTAATTATTAATTAAAATTAAGTATGTTAAATTAATTAATTAATAGTTAATTAATTACTATGCTAAAATAATATTTAATCTATTGGGCTAGCACCAAAATTAATTAGAGTCCTAATTAAGATTAAATAGAAAAGTCTTTATTTAATTAGGATTTCTAATTTGATTAAATATTCTGTTTTATTTTGGAAAGAATCTTTAAGAAACCAAATTTGATTTGGAGAGATATTGGATTGGTCTTATTATATTGGGATACAATTGAAACAAATCCTATGCCTATATATACATATGCTAACGTTGAAGAAGCAATTGGATTTGTGGTTTTAACATAAGCTATTGTACATGTGTTCACGTGAGAAGCAATTCAATTGTTGTTTTAATATAAGCAATTGAAGTTTGCATACTGATATGCATGCAAAAGACTTTGCACATTGATCGATAGATATATATATATTAAGCATGCGCATTTTGATGCCAATATATATTAGATATATATGCAATAGAAAAGAAAATGAGTTTTTTTTTTGTTCTCAAAAGTGTGAACAATTTGTTCGTAGAGGAGTGTTAGTGTGCCAACTAGAAGTGCAATACTTGATGCATTATTACAAGGGAAAAATTAAAGAGGATATTCAAAAGGCTCAAGAAAGATAATAAGCACATCAATATATATTTTATTATTAGTAAATTATTATTTATATTGATAAATGAAATTTGTTACATGTATGTTAAAATTAATAGAGATTAATTTAATAGTATATTATTTACATCAACAACGATATAACCACGATCCTTAAAGTGATTTTGGAGAAAATATTAAATTTCAGTCACATGAATGCTTCCGCGCTAACTCCAAAACCTTACACAGTCAGTATCAATAATATATCATAATAGAATCTTAATACATTTTTTTAGTCATGCACATTGAAACAATAAGACATAAAACATCCTATTAATTACAGATGATGACTATATTATGATGACTATATTCCTATAGTTGATCAAAGTTTGAAGCTGAATAATCATATGAAGAATCTTCGCAAAAAGCTTAATACTAAAGATAACATATCAAATCCTACTTTTGTTTGTTCTTTTTGTGTATTGCATGCGTTAAGAAATGAAGAGCGATGTGCATCGAAAACAAATATCGTTCTCATGTATTTCTTGTTAGGGTTGGTGTTCGGAGTGCCAATACGGATCGTATTTATGTCCGATTCATAAATACGAATAATTCTATTTTCCATAATATTATTAATTTAATGGTAGCATCATTGTCTTTTATACACTTATTCGATCTAATTACGATTAGATATCTGATTATGATTAGATCGAAACTAAATATGGTTTAGTGATACGTGTATATTAGACAAAGACCCTATGATTTACAATGTAGTGCGCAGTTACAACGTAGTTTGTAATTGACATTGGGAAACGCACTATAAGATTTATATCCTTAAATAAAGTTCATGGTCAAGATTTACTACCACGGGTCGGTTAGTAAAATCCGCTGAGACCAGTACATGTCGTATATCGGACTTGGTCCGATGGTTTATCCCAATGAACCATGAGTCTCGGGAGACTCGTATAGACATGTAGGTGTTTATTTGATCAACACTGAACGACTCACTGAAGATTTCCTAATAGATGGTACACCAACGTCAATAGGAATCTTCTCGAGTTGAGCGAGCAGAGTGGTCCTTCGACTTGAGATACCACAGTGGGATATCTGAGTTATCCTCCACACTTTGATGGCAGTCACGTCACCGATCTATTTAGATCAGACCTCCACGTGTTTGTTGGGTGTGGACCGATGCTCATGATATCCAATGCGTATCAAGAGAGGATATGTCAGTCCTGTGTACAGGGCATAGGTATCCTCACGTGTTAACGATCTAGTAAATCCATGGCCGTGGTATAACTTCAGAAATCAGTTTCGAGTGTTATTTAAAGATCGTAAATTGAAAGTCGACTATATTATACCGAACCGATTTGATGTTCTCATATATATCCCAAGTATAATATAGATGGCATGTGACAGAGGGATTATACGTATGCAATGACCTCGACTTGCATAGTTTAGCGAGATTATCCGTGGTCGTTATAATCTATGAGTGGGTGGATTATGGATACGAAATTGGATTTCGTGACGGATAAACCTAAACTTAGAGAGTCTCACAATATGAAGTGTACTCGTTGAGCACTTGGACAACCCGATATGAATAATACAGATTATTCATTATACTTCATCGGATTAAATGAGTTAATTCAGATTGTTTAATCGGTTAAACGATAACACATGCATTAGGGCATTTTGACCGATCGTAATTATTGTGTATTTGTATTTGATACATAATACGATTAGATACACATTAATTAATTATAAAATGAGATTTTGACACATGCCATAAATATATGTATTTGTTATTTATTGTAAATAAAAATACATATATAATAATAATAATTATTATATTAATTGATTAATTGAATATTTAATTATTAAATATTTGAATAATTAATTAATTAAACCTTTTTCATAAATGTTATGATATATGATAAGTTATTATTGGACCAAATGGCATGAATTAATTAAACTTAATATGTCCAATGTTGATTGGATGACATAAAGTTTACATTAATTAATTAGATTAATTTTTTGCCATAAATTGACCAAATTACCCTTGCTTGAGTCGGTCAAGTGGATTAAAAATGGGAAAATTATTTTCTCTTTCTTCTCCAAGACACCATGGCCGAACATCAAACAAGAAAATCCCTAAAATATGGTTTGTTGAAATCATGAAGAAAAGGAAGATAAAATCAAAGAAAACGGTAGGAAAATGAGAGATTAAAGGTAATCTTCAATCTCCTTAAGTTTTTTGAAAGCTTGTTTCATATTTCTTGATTTTCTAGAATGAATCTAGGGTTTCTTCCTTTTACAAATTTTGGGGCTTTTGATGTTGGTTGATGGATAAGGAAGTTTGAAGCATGTGTGAATGTATATTGAACTAGATTATAGTAATTTGAGTTCAATTTGTTGTTGGAAAACCTTGTTACCATTCTAGAGTGTGATAGTCACTCTTATTATTCCTAGAATTGTTCTAGAGTTGTTCATGTGTGGTGACTTTGAATTGGTGTTTGATTAATTAGATTAATCTTGAAAGAATTGGATTTAAGCATGGAAATTAGTTATTGTTGCTTTCGGTTCAGATCTGATTTTTCTGGGCATTTGGTGATGATAATTATGTTTGATCAATGTTTTGGATGTATTTTGAGTGTTGGAACAATTGTCGGAAATTGTTTCCGAGTTGAAATAAGCGAAAACGGCCAAAAACGGCGTTACCGGATGACTTTTGAGTCAACCAGGTGACGGCTGCCCAACAGTGAATCTGTCACTATTCGGGCAGCCCATGAACTGCCCTGACACTATTGGGGCTGACCTGGGCAGTCCCCGTAAGTGTCGGGTGGTCGGTTCGGTTGAAAACGCGTTTTGCGTCATTTTGCGGAAAAATAATTTTCGTAAAAATTTCGCGAAGTTTCAACCTTATTTATGTCAATATTTGATATTGAATAAATAGGTTTAGGTGAAATATGAATAAATTATTCATATTAGATTTTGAATAATTTATTTGGTATTTTGAAAAAGTTTTAAAATACGATTCCGCTGCGTCCATCGCCCAAAAACCCCAACAAAAATGATATCAGAGCGGGTCTGATGCTTCATCCTTTACATTAATCATGCTTGATATTTGATATATAATCCAATTTTAATGTTCGCACATGCTTGGAATCTATATATGTTTCTTTACTTTTCGGTTCTACACTAACGGAAATGTAACTGAAATTTAATAGTTAAATTGTGTTATGTTTTCCAATGTAGAATTGAAATGTTTAGAAAATGATTTAGATTAAATTTGTATTTGATGTAGATTATAGCTTCCAGAGGAAAATCCACGCTTTTAAATATGGCTGTAAAGTAACATGTATTGGATACACATTTCTTGGTCCATCTTGTCAGTACGGTTTATAGATATCTTTCTATAACTGCATCCGAGATCGTGTCAAAGCTGTGGTATTTTATCCATGCCGGTTGTATAGTGATACTAGACAAATTCAAGTGAAAGTGGAAATCATGAACGTGCCAAAGCTGTTAGGACTACATCGGTAGCTTGAGTTTGTCATTGAAAATTATAGCCTTGATACGCCTCATTGTGAACGTGCCAAAACTGTCATAACGAGAAACGGTCAGGACCAAAACCAGAAGTCACTAGTGAGTGATTGACAAAGAGTTGTCTACCTAATGAATATACGTAGGCGAGATCGTGCCAAAGCTGTGAGTCGAAATATATTCATGGGATCCTACTCTCACTATGGAATTTGATTTAATTATTGAATTCCCGTTGTCCGTTGGGGATTACGGTATTACGTAAAGTAGTAGGAGACACTGCTGGGTTAAGAAATCCATAACTTAAGCAGTGTGTAATTTTATGGAAAATAATGCTTTCATTTTTCTTTATTCTATATTGTTTATAGATTTATACTTCTTATCCACCGCATGCTTATTACTTGAATAGGTTTCTGACTTTACTTGTGGTTGCGTAATTCTAGAATAGGTTCTAGAAAGACAGTAGACTTAGATATTTCTAGATTGTTAAAACCATCAGGAACTGTTATTCCGATTTTTCTTGAAAATCAAGATGGTTTGTGATTTAGTTTATAAGTCGCGATTAGGTAATCTAAAAAGATATATGTTTAGGATATAGTTATCTAGTTAGAATAGTTTCTTGTTCAGTAAGAATTGACATGAATTAGTTCATGTTTCAAGATTCTTGACTGGCATTAAGAAAATCCATTTAGTATTTGTTTATCTTTTAATGACGTTTCTTGGTTTTAGCGACTTTTAGAAGTCACGTGTCTGACACGGTTTGCTAATCAATTATTTGCAATTGTTGTGAATAATTGAACGTAAATTATAAAGCTTAAGAAATGAGATGTGTATAGTTGTGTATAGAGAATATCGATTCTCATAATACGACAAATATAGGTATTGGATATCAGATATCCCGTCTAGTTGTTTAAAATAATATTGAATAACTATTTTGATATTTAATATCAGAACTTGTGACTATTGGATAGTTACTTGTTCTATATAAACAGTTGTTACATATTTTAAGATGACTAGTAGTGCATTAGTGAAAGATAAGCATTAAGAAAAATATTCGGTAGAGTAAATAACTGAGAACTGTGATTTATGAGGTTTTATCATAAAAGCATTAGATGTTCAATCCTTATGGTAAATATGGTCTGATATGAGATCACACCATGTATCTTTATCCATTTAATGAATATTGTATTCAAGATATGATTAAATCTCATTTAACCAATGATTGTCATTGGACCACAGATTTATTAAACTAATACATTGGATGTATGTGGTTTAATGAATTAATAATTTCCTTAGATAGTTTTCTATTCTCCGTAACTTAGTTAATGATTTGTCATGACTTAGTTACGTGTTTCTAATAGAGAACATGTTGAACGTCTTGAATGGTTTGAGAACTTTCAATATGTCTCTGATAAAACACGGATAAAATACTTTGAATGGTTCAAAGATATTCTATTTGAAGTAATAAAAACTATAAAATTCATTGTGAGTCTTTGAATTGTTCAAGGATGTTTGATATGATCAGACACATGAATTTAAGGAAGTTAGTTCTAAAGTTAATAATGAATTTGATTCTTACACAATATTAACTTCCACGATTCCATCTTGATGGAATTGGTCAGTGAGAGTTATCGAATCTTATATGATTTGATTCGTTGATATTGAGTGTTATCGAATTGGTTTTCAATACTACTGGGGTTATGCTCCAGAAACGCTATTTCATCTCTTTAATTAAGGTTCCATTAATTTCTACAATTACATATATGATATGTATAGGTAGAAAATTCGAATCTTGAAAAGTTTGAGATTTGAAACTTTCTTTTGTATAATGGTTATATAATTGAAAATACTTATGCCTCGGAGGTACGAGTGAAAGGTTTATCATTTATTCTATTTAATAGAATATTGTATTCTATTTAATAGAATATATCTTCTATGATCCCGAGTAATTAAATTGTTTTATTACTTGATGTGTAACATTGGATGTTGACGATTATAGAAATGACCTGACTTAGTGAAGTCAAATGTGAGAATGATATACTATAAATGGAACTACATAATTAATAAGATGAAAAGACCCTTAGACATCTTCCGTATGAGTTTAATGAGATGTCAGAATCATTTACAAAGTATAAGATACTTAATGATTTGTTGTTTTCTTATCGAAAAAAATTATCTTGTAACTTATAGTGGGAGCGATATTTGATATCGATTTCGGAATTACCATTGAACCATAGATCTAAAATTATTCGTAGCTTACTATAATCAAGTTTTGAACTTGATTAAGCTTTCCTTATGAATAGTTCATAAAATGTGCAAATTATTTGCGCAGCAAAAGCAAAGTGAGCTCGATAAAGGTTTGACCTTTATAGTATGATAGTGAGAAAGTTATACTCAGTGATCTATTGTAGATTCTGAGAAAACTTGTCTCTAGTCGCACTAATTGAACAATTAACGATCTGTTGGTTAATGTCGATATTAAACTATGTATTTTGGCTAAAGAATGCAAAGTGGCGTTCTTGAGTAATTTCTTCGAATGAGAGATCCGTCGTGATTTCTTTGTTTGAAGAATTCATTCTAGAATGGCCCTAGAGTTTGTATTCTGCTAAGATCACAGTTTGATATATTAGCTTATGGAGCCTATTATAGACTAGATAAGCTTTCCGAAAATCGTGTTCTCTGATTTTGATATTAGTCAGATTGTCTGGTTTTATCGAAGTATAGAGAATACGTATTTGTCAGTAGGGTCAGTGGGAGCGTACAATTTCTTTCTAGTATTATATATCCTAAGTCTTCTTTTCTCCATTAAAGCGGTGTGGGTTGTCTCTGTTATATTTGATATAAAATTTTATATATGATATAAAACTAAGAGACTTGTTAGATACTCACATTAGTCGCGTATTAGATATGATATAATAAAGGACACAGTAAGACTATCTGTATGACAGTTAGTATAACTGTTTGACAGTTAATGTGTCTTTTATATATATAGTATTCATCTTTCGTAAATGATGATTCCTTTGTCGAAAGATAGATTGATTGGAATGTCTAGTCAATATTATGCATCATAGGATGATGGCATAATGAATACTATATTATGTGCGATTAAAGATTTAATTTAATCATAATTGTTACGAGTTATTTTGATATGGTGTAGACCATATGATGGTTCTAGAAACATGTTCTTTGTGATCTTTTTGATATTAAGAACGAGTTTCTTATTCATGGAAGAATTTAGTCTGCAACCATAAGGTCAGATTAGATTTTTTTCTAATTATGATATTAGATGGTCTATGTCAGAAAAGATGCAGTGGGAGGGTCACTATTGATTCTACTAAATTAGTGGAATCAGTTGCAACTGTGAAGTATTGACTTATGAAGTTGCATTGTGACCCTGTAGATTAGAAGTTTTCATAATAGTGTAGTGCTTGCGGTTGTCTCATAGTATTTGGATTTGATTTCTAAATACATATACAACTTAGTAGCTATAGCACAATACTAATATAGCGTCTGAGATATATTAATGTGGAATTTTGATTCTGCAAAATATGAATGATGCTGGCTAAGGAAAATGATTGAGTTTCTTGGACAGACTCAATTTGTTAAAGTGGGCTTACTTGTTGTTGCCTACCTCTTGAGTGCAAGGTGAGCTCTTGAGGGCCATGAGTATATGATATACATTGAGATGTGTATAGGATACCATTGATTGGCACTAGAGCAAGTGGGAGAAATTGTTAGGATTGGTGCTCGGAGTGCTATCCGGATCGTATTTATGTCCGATTCATAAATACGAACAATTCTATTTTCCATAATATTATTAATTTAATGGTAGCACCATTGTCTTTTATACACTTATTCGATCTAATTATGATTAGATATATGATTATGATTAGATCGAAACTAAATCTGGTTTAGTGATACGTGTTATTAGATAAAGACCCTATGATTTACAATGTAGTGCGCAGTTACAACGTAGTTTGTAATTGACATTGGGAAGCGCACTATATGATGTATATCCTTAAATAAAGTTCCTGGTCAAGATTTATTAACACGGTCGGTTAGTAAAATCGCCTGAGACCATTACATGTCATATATCGGACTTGGTCCGATGGTTTATCCCAATGAACCATGAGTCTCGAGAGACTCATATAGACATTTAGGTGTTTATTTGGTAAACACTGAATGACTCACTGAATATTTCATAAGATGGTACACCAACGTCAATAGGAATCTTCTCGAGTTGAGCGAGCATAGTGGTTTTTCGACTTGAGATGCCACATGCCATATATGATTATCCTCACATCTTTGACAGTCACGTCACCGATCTATTTAGATCAGACCACCGCATATTCGTTGGGTGTGGACTGATGCTCATGATATCCAGTTCGTATCAAAAGAGGATATGTCAGTCCTGTACACAGGGCACAGACATCCTCACGTGTTCACAATCTAGTAAATCCATGGTCGTGGTATAACTTCAGAAATCAGTTCCGAGTGTTATTTAAAGATCGTAAATTGAAAGTCGACTATATTATACCGAACGGATTTGACGTTCTCATCTATATCTCAGGTATAATATGGATGGCCTGTGACGGAGGGATTATACATATGCAATGACCTCGACTTGCATAGTTTAGCGAGATTATCCGTGGTCATCATAATCAATGAGTGTACTTGATGAGCACTTGGAAAACTCGATATGAATAATACAAATTATTCATTATACTTCACCGGATTAAATGAGTTAATTCGGATCGTTTAATCGGTTAAACGATAACACATGCATTATGACATTTTGGCCGATCGTAATTATTATGTATTTGTATTTGATACATAATACGATTAGATACACATTAATTAATTGTCAAATGAGATTTTGACACATGCCATAAATATATTATTTGTTATTTATTGTAAATAAAAAAATACATATATAATAATAATAATTATATTAATTGATTATTTGATTATTTGAATATTTAATTATTAAATATTTGAATAATTAATTAATTAAACCTTTTTCATAAATGTTATGATATATGGTAAGTTATTAATGGACTAAATGGCATGAATTAATTAAACTTAATGTGTCCAATGTTGATTGGATGACATAAAGTTTACATTAATTAATTAGATTAATTTTTTGCCATAAATTGACCAAATTACCCTTGCTTGAGTCGGTCAAGTCCATTAAAAAGGGGAAAATTATTTTCTCTTTCTTCTCCAAGACACCATGGCCGAACATCAAACAAGAAAATCCCTAAAATATGGTTTGTTAAAATCATGAAGAAAATGAAGATAAATCAAAAAAAGCTTTAGGAAAATGAGAGATTAAAGGCAATCTTCAATCTCCTTAAGTTTTGTGAAAGCTTGTTTCATGTTTCTTGATTTTCTAGAATTAATCTATGTTTCTTCCTTTACAAATTTTGGGGCTTTTGATGTTGGTTGATGGATAAGGAAGTTTGAAGCATGTGTAAATGTATATTGAACTAGATTATAGTAATTTGAGTTCAATTTGTTGTTGGACAACCTTGTTGCCATTCTAGAGTGTGATAGCCACTCTTATTATGCCTAGAATTGTTCTAGAGTTATTCATGTGTGGTGACTTTGAATTGGTGTTTGATTAAGTAGATTAATCTTGAAAGAATTGGATTAAAGCATGAAAATTGGTTATTGTTGCTTTCGGTTCAGATCTGATTTTTCTGGGCATTTAGTGATGATAATTTTGTTTGATCAATGTTTTGGATGTATTTTGGGTGTTGGAACAATTGCCATAAATTGTTTCCGAATTGAAATAAGCGAAAACGGCCAAAGACGGCGTTACGGGTGACTTTTGAGTCAACCAGGTGACGGCTGCCCAAACAGTGAATCCGTCATTGTTCGGGCAGCCCATGAATTGCTCTGACACTATTGGGACTGACCTAGGCAGTCCCCATAAGTGTCGGGTGGTCGGTTCGGTTGAAAATGTGTTTTGCGTCATTTTGCGGAAAACAGTTTTCGTAAAAGTTTCACTAAGTTTCAACCTTATTTATGTCAATATTTGATATTGAATAAATAGGTTTAGGTGAAATATGAATAAATTATTCATATTAGATATTGAATAATTTATTTGGTATTTTGAAAAAGTTTTAAAATACGATTTCGCCCGAACCGCACTTCCGCTGCGTCCATCGCCCAATAACCCCCAACATTTGCTAGTTAACATGATAGATCACATAAAATAATCATGCGATATTTAATTAAATACACAAAGTAAATAAAATCACAAATAAATGTAAAGAGTATAGAGAACAAAATATACCTCTCTGCCATCACCAATCACAAATCGTGAGTTTTGTGATTTCTCCAACCGCTTCCTTGAATGTCTTATTATTCAATATCACACAAGAAATATTCTACCTTGTGTATTACTTAATCTATATGGATGCTAATAAAAAAGATAAGGCTTTATGAATTTAGGCACTTAGGCTTTCAAACAAAACAAGTGTAAAAACCTTACCTTAGGGTGTAAGTCTCAATTGCACAAGTAATGAACTCACAAACCTTGACCATCGAGAGATAGATGGAGAGAAATTATGCTAAATTCGTAGGTTTGCATTTTGGTCTCAAACCAACACATAAAGTGTGTTTTAATAGTGTTAGGGTTGGCCAAAAATGACCGAAACCCTTATCATATGTGGCCAAGGGTTAATATGGAAACATATAATCGCATTCATGAGTTTAAATGGTATTGAAATTTACCATGTGGCAAGAAACTCACTTGGGTATTAGGCCAAGCAAATCCTTTAAGATTATTCCAAGCCCTTAAAACCTTGAATAAATGATTTTTATAATAAAATCCTTCCAAAATCAGCAAGAAACCGAAAGAACCATGCCCTTGGAAACCTATTGATGATTCTTTGAAGTCATTTGCTAGCAATAGAGACGCTACTAAGGTTGTCATCCTTAGATAAGTCAAATTCAAACTTGAATAAGGGGAATCTCTCTCTTACAAGCTTATGGCCACAGTGTAGACATTGCATTTTTACGCATAGCCCATGACAAGTCTTTTATGGGACGCATTCTGAAAGTTGAGGAAATTTGAAGATGAATGCTAGAAAAGAAAGAAACTTAGGGAATACATCAAAAAGTCGGTCGGGCATCACTTATGTCTGGCTAAACTCACTTCCAGCCAGTAAAGCTGGCCAGATATACCTTGAAAACCCTAGATCCGTCAGACATGACCCAACTATCCTTGAACGAGAAGATTTTCAGTTACTGAAGTTACGAGATCTGATTATGGTCAGCTAGACATGTAATTCAAATTACACATCAGCCGGACATGAGTTAATTGGTCAACCCACATACAAAATTCAAAAGTTGGTATCCACGAGCTTGATTACGTCCGTCCGGATATGCATCCCAAACCCTACATCTAGACTGACATATGTCAAACTATAACTACAAATAGATTGCCAATCACTCGAGACAGACATAAAAGATTGGAGAGATTTTGTTCCCTTCCATTTTCTTCCACATCCTCTGCACTATAAAAGAATGCATTATCCCTTCACAAAGGGAGGTTCCTAAAAGTTCAAATCTACTAAGAGAAACCCCTGCGAACCAAAAACAGGAAAGACACAATACCATCATGTGGAGTTCCCTAGTACTGTTGGGGTATATGCCCTAAGCTTCATGTAATGTAAACATAATGATTTGTTATGAAATAAAAGATGTATTTTTCATTTATCAAATGTTTTGATTTAACTCACATATTGTAAATTATCTTATTTATCCTAAATTACTTATGTGCCTTCAGACTTAGTGTACGAGTTTCATACACAAGAGGATTTAAGTCTGAAGTTAGTAATATAAAATAGTCCATATAAAGTAAATAAAGTGGATACTTTGTTTGTAAATTATCTATAGCCGCGCGGTTGACTGGTGCGTAATCACACACGTATAACGCAAGCGCACGTATCGTTCAAGTAGTATAAAAAGTATCGATCTCACGAGGACTTAATACCTAAGCTATTAATTTATGAAGCCAAATTTTTACAAGTATCTAATGGATTGATTTTTTGATTGGAATGGTGACTTTAAATTAAAACAAATAAATAAAATGGCTAGAAAGTAAAATAAGTGAAATTCAATATTAAGAAACTATCCAGGGTTGTGAATCCTTCCAATATCTTTTTAAAGATGAAGTGTTTATTTTACGTTTGTGTAATTATTGGTTTATTAACCTGGAACACGAAATTATGCAAAAGTAATTTACTTTACTAGATTTCCTTACAGGTAAGGAATATACCTATCGGGCGGGGGCAGCCATAATTGGAACTTAATCTTAATGAATTTAGGTAGCTTGGTTGACATAGGAATATGATTAATTAAGTTATACTGGGTATTTATATCTGACCATCGGAAGAGCGCCAATTCCCGGTTGTATTTCTTTTGAATACTTATGTAAAACATTATTATTATGAATAATATATGCAGTTTCTATAATATAATGTATCTTTTTATATGGTAAAGACGTAATGACCTTAGAATGATTAGTCATGGTACTGTTGCAAAAGCGTCGCAACTGACATTGAGTATTATCATGACGTTGTCATTCTCAGACAGTTCCTGGTCAAGTTTTACACTACTTGGTCAGTATAGTAAACCCGTTGAGACCGGTACATGTCGTATACTGGAATATATATGATTCCAATGGTTTCTCAATGAACCATTAGTCTTGGAGACTAGTATAGACGTGTGGGTGTTTATAGCGGATAAACGATGAACGACTCACCGAAGATTCTTAATGGATGGTACACCAACGTCAATAAGAATCTTCTCGAGTTGAGTAGCACTTGTGATTCTTAGACTTGAGATGCCATTGTGGGCACATGAGACATCTTCTACACTTAGATGGCAGTCACGTCACCGATCTATTTAGATCAGACCTCCGCATGTTCGTTGGGTGTAGATAGATCCTCAGGGTGTCCTATGTGTATCAAGATAGGATTCGTCAGTTCTGTGTACCAGAGCATAGGTAGTCCATATGATTAGCAATCAGATAAAACCATGGGCCCGTGGTATAGTTTAGAAGCTAGTTCTAAACATTCTTTTTGAGATTGCTAATAGAATAGTCGACTGGATAATCCCCGTAGAGATTTGACGTTTACATCTATATCTCTGGGATTTATCCGGATACCTGTGACGGAGGAATTATACATTTGCCATGACCTCGACCTGTATGATTCAGCGAGATTATCTGTGATCGTCATAATTTACGGGTGGATAAATTATGGACACGAAATTGGTTTTCGTGACGAATATACCTGAATCTAGAGAGTCTCAATAATGAAACATACTCGTAGAGCACTAGAGCAACATTTATAAATAATATTGATTATTTATAAAGTCGTTTAAAGGTTAAACGCAAGATACATGCTAAAGGGACCCGATAGTCATTTACTTAATTATTGTGTATTTACATTTAATACTTGATTAATTTAAATACACATTAATTTAATCAAATTGAGATATTTGACTAATATCCTAAATGAATATATATATTTGATATTTAATGTAAATATAATAATATATTTAATATATTTGTATTTAATTAATTAATTAATTATTTAATTGTTAAATGATTAAATTAATTAAAATATAATATCTTAACTTTGGATATTTGTTTTAAAATGATTAAGTTACCTTTGTTGACTTAATATAAATATCAATAAAGTATTTTAGATATTTATGTCAAGTGATTAAATGAAATTGAAATTAATATTTTTGTATTAGCCTTTACCATTTTTGGCCAAGGGCTTTTCCAAACAAGTATATATTGTTTTTCATTTCATTTCATTTCTAACCTAATACACTTTTCACACAAAACTCCATTGAAGAAAGCAAAAGAAGCTAGAGTGAAAGAAAGAAAAACAAAGGAAAAAGACTTGGTTTTAGTAAGTATTCTCAACTTACTATTAGAAAGGAAATTGTTCCTAAGTATCTAGGCTACATCTTGTGATGTTCTTATGTTATTCTTTTCTTTATTCTTTTTGCTTTTGATGATGAAAGTTTTGTTAAAAGTATTGAGCATGTAAGATGAAGGAAGCTTATGACTATTGTAGTTATAAGTATTCTTTTATGGTTTTGGAAACCTTGTTGCTAATCTAGAGTTGTTGAACCACTCTTATATGACCTAGATTTGATCTTGAGTTGTTTCATTGTGTTGAGACTTTGATTGGATGGAAGAATGATGATTAAAGTAATTGATTTAAACAATTTGGTTTAATTTGTTCATTTTGAAGAATTTGAAAAATTAGGGTTTAAGACCTCATCTAAATTTGGGGCTTTTCATTTATGTTGTGTATAAGGATATGTATATGATGCATATAAAGTTTCATGTTGATTGGATTACATCTTGATGTGTTTTGAAGAATGAAATGACAAAGTGCACAATTTGGCACCCTAATGTTGCTCTCGGCCAAGGAGTGGAAATTTGGGGATTTTGGTTGCCTTGGTATTTTAATGTTTTGAAAATGCTAAGTTCATCTTAGAAATAATTTAGAATCATTCAAAATTGATTTGATGAATTTCGGACTAAAATGGACAAAGTACCAAGTGTAAGGGCAATTTGGTAAATTCACTTAAAATGATTTATTGAATTTTATTTCATAATTTGATTATTGGATAATTAAGTAAATATGTTTATTTAATTAATCCGAGAAAAATTTTTGAAATCGGAAAATTTGATTTTCCACCGCTTCCGCTGCGTTACCGGATTTAGCCCCTAAAACCCCTACAAAATGGTATCAGAGCGAGTCTGATTCTAGGCCCCCTAAAATGATTAGCTTTAATTAAATCAATGTTTAATCATGTTTTCTTAACTTTATGCATGCTTATTAGAATCTAATTTGGTTAGAGTTATGGTGTATGACACTTAGCGGAAAATCCCTAATTAATAAGGTTTTAATGTAATTATGTATTTGATGCATGTTATGTGGTCCGTCTTGTCAATACGGTTTATGAATACTCCTCTGTGACTACATCCAAGACCGTGCCTCTGCTATGAGGGTGTAGCCGATAGAGATTTATTTATACCGGATGTATATTAGTTACTAGATAAATTCAAGCGAAAGCGAAATTCTGAACGTGCCCTAGCTGTCAGGATTACGTAAGTAACTTGAGTTTATCATTGACGAGTTTAACCTTGGTACGTCTCCTTGTGGGCCTACCTTCGCAGCGACAACGAGAAACGACCAGGACCGGAAACCAAGGAGTCACTTTGAGTGATTGACAAATGAGTTCTCTACCTGATGAATAAACGTAGGCGAGACCGTGCCTCTGCTGTGAGCTGAAATATATTAACGGGATCCACTTTTCACTATTTATATTTAATTTAATTATTAAATCTTTGTATTCTGTTTGGGGATTACAGTATTGCATGATTTAGTGGGGAGGGGCATTTTTAGATTAAAAATCCATGATCTAGTTTATGCTTATGATATTATATGAAACTGCTTAATTTCTGCTAACCGTTTTTTCGTGATCTATATGATAGATTGGCGATGGCAGCACAATCCACAAATCATTTTGCGCGTATGCTTGATGCGAACAAACTGAAAGGCGTTGAGAACTTCGCCGACTGGGAATTGGATTTGAGAATTGTCCTCGATTCCGAAAAGCTGGGTATGTTCTTGAGGGTTCGTTGCCCCTTGCTGTGGGTGCGGATGCTACGGAGGAGGAACGCCAAGTTTATGAAACTTGGAAGGATGATGATTTAAGGGTTAAATCATACATCATTAGTTCACTGTCTCCGAAACTCAAGAAACAATACTACGGTATGCTAGATTCGTATAGTATGATGACGCGATTGAGACAATCATTTGAGAACCAAGAACAAATGATTGTTCACAAAGTAGCAATGGAACTGTTCCATGCGCGTCTGGATGCGGGGCAAGATGTTAGCCCACATGTTCTTCAGATGATCGATTTGATCGGCGACGCTGTTCTAGGCTCGCAGCCTAGTTGGGATTACGAAATAACATGAAGTCGCCACCCGATGTGAACCGGGACAAGATTTAAGGCCGCACTCACCCCTCGCAAGGGAAGACCTCAAACCGTTGGGTTCGGAATGGTCCCTTACTTTTGTCACTTGTGACGATATGATTTGTGCAATAAACTAACCGAATCTATTCAACATTCATGCTCAAGGGTACTTAGATCTAACATGCTTTCATCCAAATAACTCCACGCAATATAACACAACGAGCATATTGAACCATTAAACCAAAGTAAACAAATAACTAATTAAACATAAACATAAACTAAACGAAACATCATGCATAAAGAATGGAGAAACAACATGCCTAAATAACACAATCATGCTTTGAAAATTAAATAACAAGACTAAATTAACTCATGCTTAAAATAATAAATAAACGGCCTAGAACTATGACATGCTCAAATACAAATTTTGGATGAGACGAGATATGTGTATCTTAAGCGGTACGTGGCGTTGTATCCCGAGTGCAGACCATACTACCGTCCATTCGGAATCGGCTATGGAATTTACGTCCGGGTTTCCATCCGATATACCACAAAAGGGAACATATTCCGCTCATCCAACAATCACATCATGCTTCAAACGACTCCCATGCGATAATATTTTAAAATAAACAAAATAAACGAAAGATAAAAAATAAAAGGGTGCCCTCAGGTCTAACCTCTTTTGTCGTCTCGTCGAAAAAAGGCGTTACACGTCCGTTGGAAAGGTGAATGATCCGCTGCTTTTCCGATTTATCTACTCAACGTCTTTCCTCACTGTTTTGCTATTTGGGCTGCTGTTTTAAGTCCGTTTCGCTACTGTTTTGCTGTTACGTTTCAGGTCACTATTTTGGTTATTTTGTGGACTGTTTTGGGTGATTTGGGGGACCAAAGGGGTACGGTTTTAGGGCTGTTTGGGGCAATTCAAGGACGGTTTATGGTGTGGTATACGGCTGAACTGGGCTTGAGGCTGCTGTGTGGCTAGCGAAGTGGGGCAGATGCGAGGCTGAAGGAGGCTGGCTAGGCGAGGTAGTAGGAACGTGTGGCGTGTTGGCTGTGAGTGGAGCTGGCTAGGGACGTGTTTAGTGGCAGTGAGTGGAGCAGGCTAAGGACGTGTTTAATGGCAGTGAGTGGAGCAGGCTATCGTAAAGAGGGCAGGTGTGGCGTGATGGTTTGCGTGGGTGATGAGGGCTTTGTGGTCAAGGGGAGCGTGAGTGGTGGCAAGGGCGTGGGCAGGTGTGTTACGTACGTTGATGATGGGCGTGGAGTGCGCTGATGGCTTGGCAAGTGGTGATGATGCGCTATGTGGCGAGAGGGTGATGATGAGGGCTTTTGGTGCGGTTAACGTGAAATGGGCTTGGCAGATTTCGATTTGCTTGGGGCGTGAAGCAAGGTTTATTTTCTTTGTATTTTCGTGAGGATTAGCCAGCCAGGGGTTTGAATGTGTGGAGAGGGATTATTTTTATAGGCTAGGGGATGGGTTTTACCTTATTGGGGAAGGAATCAAATTTGTGTATTAATTAGAAGATATTTTAATTTAGTATGTGATAGGGAAAATCTTTTAATTAAGGGAAGTGATTTGATTTATTCTTTTTAGTTAAGGATATGATTTATTTAAATTGGTAGGTGATTTAATTAATTACGAATGTGATTTAATTTGTGAGATGTGTTTTAATTTTGTTTTAATTATTTAATTTGTGAGATGTGTTTTAATTTTGTTTTATTATTTAATTTGTGAGATATGTTTTAATTTAATTTAATTTTGTTTTAATTATTTAATTTGTGAGATGTGTTTTAATGGGTTTGTGTGTTTTAAAACAGAGGTCCAACAAGCGAACCCGAAGCGAAACAAGCGAGTTAAATCTGACAAAATGCTAATTTCCAACTTTACCCTTCCAACGTCCGTTTCCCGCGGCTTTCACAACTAAAGAGGTAGTGTCTCCATACGAGACTCATCATCGGGCTAATATGCAAAAATGCAATGCCTACAGTCACCCCCACTTTGATGGGACTTGTGCAGTGTGTGACAATGACAATCCTACCAAAGTACGTGCAATGCATTTTCACTTACCTGGCTCGCCAGTCGCCGCTTGACTTGCCTGTTGCTTTGAACTGAGTTGATCTGGTGGTGAGGTGCTTCGACCCCTAAGGTTCATCCCTGCAAGATGCTGCGATCTCTAGGAATCACTACCGAACTGAACTGATGAGAGTTGGTCCCCTTCCGAACCTTGCCCCATTTCCGGAGCGCCATTTTCGGCATGCTAAATCTCATTCCCGAGGCGTCGCGGTTGTGATAGTTGTGGTCCCCTTCCGAACCGTGCTCCATTTCCGGAGTGCCATTTTCGGCATGCTAAACCTCATTTCCGAGGCATCGCGGATGTGATAGTGGTCCATTTCCGAACCATGCTCCATTTTCGGAGTGCCATTTTCGGCGTCTGATGAGATACTGGTCCATTTCCGAACCGTGCTCCATTTTCGGAGTGCCATTTTCGGCGAGCTGATGTGATTGTGGTCCATTTCCGAACCGTGCTCCATTTTCGGAGTGCCATTTTCGGCGAGCTGATGTGATTGTGGTCCATTTCCGAACCATGCTCCATTTTCGGAGTGCCATTTTCGGCGAACTGATGTGATTATGGTCCATTTTTGAACCATGCTGATGTGAGAATGGTCCATTTTCGAACTATTGTTGGTGAGAGACAGTCCATTTCCGAACCATTACTGATGTGAGAGTTGTCCATTTTCGAACCATTGCTGATGTGAGAGCGGTCCATTTCTGAACCGTTGCTGATGAGAGAAAGTCCATTTCCGAACCATTACTGATGTGAGAGTGGTCCATTTCCGAACCATTGCTGGTTTGAGAGCGGTCCATTTCCGAACCGTTGCTGATGAGAGATAGTCCATTTCTGAACCATTGCTGATGTGAGAGTGGTCCATTTCCGAACCGTTGCTGATGAGAGATAGTCCATTTCCGAACCGTTGCTGATGTGAGAGTGGCCCATTTTCTGAACCGTTGCTGATGATGTGTGTCTCCATACTCGGAGTACTGATGATGCAGTGGGCCCTCGACCATGGGACGCATCTCGGAACTGCAACTGATGTGTGGGCCCTTGACCCTGAAATACATCCTAAAAGTAATGATGTAGTAGGTCCTCGACCCTGGGACGCATCCCGGAACTACAACCGACAACGGGGGCACCTCGACCCTGGGCACGCATCTCGACCCAATACCGCTAACAATAGGGACCTCACCCTGAATATGATGATGTAGTGGGCACCTCGACCTTGGGCACGCATCTCAACCCGGAACTACAACCGACAACGGGGGCACCTCGACCTGGGCACGCATCTCGACCCAATACCGCTGACAATAGGGACCTCGCCTTGAATATAATGATGTAGTGGGCACCTCGACCCTGGGCACGCATCTCAACCCGAACTACAACCGACAACGGGGGCACCTCGACCCTGGGCACGCATCTCGACCCAATACCGCTGATAATAGGGACTTCACCCTGAATATGATGATGTAGTGGGCATCTCGACCCTGGGCACACATCTCGACCCGGAACTACAACCGAAAACGGGGGCACCTCGACCCTGGGCACGCATCTCGACCCAATACCGCTGACAATAGGGACCTCGCCCTGAATATGATTATGTAGTGGGCACCTCGACCCTGGGCACGCATCTCAACCCGGAACTACAACCGACAACGGGGGCACCTCGACCCTGGGCACGCATCTCGACCCAATACCGCTGACAATAGGGACCTCGCCCTCGAACTGATAATGATGTAGTGGGCTTCGCCCCCAGACTGATACTGATATGGGCCTCGCCCCCAGACTGATGTTGATTATGGGTCTCGCCCTCAAACTGATACTGATGTGGGCCTCGCCCTCAGACTGATGTGGGCCTCGCCCTTAACTGATGTTGATATGGGCCTCGCCCTCTATCTAATACTGATGTGGGCCTCGGCCCTGGGACTCATCCCCAAACTTGATGTTGATGTGGGCCTCGGCCCTGGGGTGCATCCCCAAAACTGATACTGATGTATGGACCTCGGCCCTGAGACTCATCCCTACTGATACTGATGTGATGGTTCATTCCCGAACCGTGTTGTGAGGTGGTCCATTCCTGAACCGTGCTGAATGTGGGCTTTATTCCCTGGGCTTCATTCCCGAAACTGGTGATAATGTGGGCCTCGACCCTCTGGGATTCATTCTCGAAAACTGCTGATAATACGGGCCTTGGCCCTTGGGATTCATTCTGAAACTGATATAATGCAGGCCTCGACCCTGTGATTTATTCATGGATTTATTCCAACACTATGACGATGTGGGCCTCGACCCTGGGATTCATTCCCGGATTCATTCCAAAACTCTGCTGATATGGGCCTCGACCCTGGGATTCATTCCCGGATTCATTCCAAATTTTGACGACGTGGGCCTCGGCCCTATGATTCATTCCCTGGATTCATTCCAAATTCTGACGACGTAGGCCTCGACCTTGGGATTCATTCCCGATGCTGCTGATAATGTGGGCCTCGACCCTGGGATTCTTTCCCGATGCTGCTGATAAGGTGGGCCTCGACCCTGAGTTGATACTGATGTGGGCCTCGCCCCAAACTGATATTGATGTGGGCCTCGCCCCCAGACTGAAACTGATGTGGGCCTTGCCCCAAAACTGATACTGATGTGGGCCTCGCCCTAAACTGATGTGGGCCTCGCCCCAAGCTGATACTGATGTTGGCCTCAACCCCGGGACTCATCCCCAAATGAATACTGATATGGGCCTCGACCCCAAACTGAAACTGATGTGGGCCTCGCCCCCAGACTGATAATGACGTGGGCCTCACCCCAAAACTGATACTGATATGGGCCTCAACCCTGGGACTCATCCCCAAAACTACTACTCATATGTTGCTGATTCTGGTTGGCTTGTCTTTGCCGCTTTCTCTTTTTCTTCTTTGAAACCTGTGAATATAAAACGAAACAGACACAAAAAGAATGCAAAATATGTTACGTGTATGCATGCATGAATGAATTTCCTATTCTGTTGGATTAGGTCTTCCGCCAGTTCTCTAGGTGATTGCTCAGTCTTCTCTCTCGTCTCATGACTCAATATCTTGTTATGTCCCTGATTCACGATGTAGTAGACTAGTCCCCCCAGTCTTGGTTTAGCTTTCTGCTCTCCGCTGTTTATACTTGGTCAAGATGAACCACATGGTGGGGCCTTCCATATCATCATACTATATTACATGCTACGAAATAGTCCCAATAGCTACACATATTATCGTCCTCAAAGAATGCCCAGTATTGAAACCAGATAACCTTCAAAACATTCAATGCAACTCAAATCCAAGTCTTTGAATAAATGATCTAAGCCAGACTCAAGGTGTGTGTGTGCAAAGGTTCATTTGCAGATTCATCCCCAGGTAAGCCAACTCAATGATTTTGTTTCAAAAATTATGGTCGGTGGGTCAAACCAACCTAGATATCTCAATTATGCCTGCAGTTGCTTTTCTATGCTCAATGTGGTATGGTTTTCCTTCTCTTTTGTCTCTTCTTTTTTTTTTCTTTTCATTTTGAACTTCTTTTTTTTTTCTTTTTTCATTCATTATTTTTCAACACACCTACCCTTTAAGGTAGCATTTCTCCTCATGGTGGTCCTAATACTCGCCCATGGGTAGCTTCACGCTTATCGGTTATAGGTGGTTCAATTCTTTTCTTTAGAGACTTTTCTTTCATGTTCAACCATACCACACATCATAACATAAGCAAATCAAGATAGACATCTAAGCAAACGGTCATTCACTGACCTACAATTTCTTCAACTAGTCACTTTGCTAACTACTCAGGTTTTCACTACTAAGAACCATAATCAAGTGCTTACGAGTCTAACATGGATCAATCACTCAAAGCATTAGATAAAAGAACATCAAGAGTTTATCGTTTCTAAGATTTCACCCTAAAGCAAACGATTTCATCATTGGACTTATGTCTAACTATCAAGGACTAAAAACAAACATTTTTTCTTTTTTCTTTTTTTTTTCTTTTTTCTTTTTTCTTTTTTTTTTTCTTTTCTCTTTTTTTTTTGAAGGCCCCCAGAGTCTTTCTATCCTTGCAGTAAAGTTCTCTGTTTCTCGATTTCCTTTTTCCCGATGTCAATGTTTGCTAAACTCTCCTTTGACAAGTCTTTCTTTTTTCTAACCCAACGGATATTTATGATGGCTTTTAAGACACGAGGTTTAACATGATTCATGTATGCATGAGATGCATGGGATGTATGAGACATAATATGCATGGGGTTATCAAAAGCATAAAGGGTGGCCCCAATAGGTCATACAACTATGGTTCACATGTGGGTTTACGGGAGTGTGGACAAAGGCTCTCGTTTGACGAAGGATTACCCACAACTAGGACTCCCCACTCAAGGGTTCAAGCGACCAAGTGAGTGCACCTTTTTTATACCTTACGGTACGTGCCAACGAGTTACGGTGTGTGACTAACTGTCGAATGGATTTCTCGTTGTAGATTCCCCAGAGGGAGGGTGGAGCGAGGCTCTCTTAAGTACCCCAAGCCCCTTAGGCTCTTATCACTTGGTGTCAGGAATAAACAACGAGTCCTCCAAACTAGTCTGTCACGACGAGCTACAAGTAATGAATATCTCGGTGTCTTCACAACTTTTCCTTATAAAAAGGTATTGAGTGAAGGAAGACATCGAACCATTACCTAGCCTTAACAATGCCTTTGATTACACCCCTTTCAACTCACTATAGAAACGATTAATTAAAGCACAAATTATACACATCACAAGACATGATTTCGGGGCCGATTCTCTATATCCCCAGTGGAGTCGCCGGACTGTAGGACACAGAAATCGGCGACGCTGTTCTAGGCTCGCGGCCTAGTTGGGAGTACGAAATAACATGGAGTCGCCACCCGGTGCGAACCGGGACAAAGATTTAAGGCCGCACTCACCCCTCGCAAGGGAAGACCTCAAACCGTTGGGTTCGGAATGGTCCCTTACTTATGTCACTTGTGACGATATGATTTGTGCAATAAACTAACCGAATCTATTCAACATTCATGCTTAAGGGTACTTAGATCT
>SKCR01000232.1:0-54841 GCA_019454045.1 Zanthoxylum bungeanum
ATAATGACTAAAATTTACACAAATAAGATATTATATTGTTGGCTACAGAATTGTTTGGTCGGCATAAAGAGTACATGTAAGGTTCAAACCTCTTAGAACCAAGTCTCCAGTCGTGCCTTCAATCTCAAGTAATCGCTAGGTCGTATGGTAACTGTTAGGTTGTATTCCCCGGTATGACTTGCTATTGCGATAACCGTTGAGATCGTGCTCCATGTAGGTTCTTTTATTTGTGATAACCAGTGGAGAAGTGTCCTAATTCATTCAACCGTTAAACTACGTTTATGTAACTACTCCACGGTTTGGTTATTGCTTGGCTGGTTGGGTGATTTGGCTGTCTGGCCGATTGGATGAATTGTTCGACATGCCGATTGGGCAACCTGACCTCTTTCATTCAGGACAAACTTTGTCCATGATTTGATCGGACGATGTCATATTCGGTATTGTTTCTGACGTCATTTAACCTTTATAATTTTGGTTATCAACATAAACATTCAAAGATTAATATAAATAATCATTAGCATGTTGTGCTCCTCGTTGTGACTTGTCTTTGCCATAACCGTTGAGATCGTGCTCCATATATATTTATTATTTGTGACAATCACCGGAAACGTGAACTAATTCATTGAATCGTCAAACCACGTTTATGTAACTATTCCATGGTTTGGTTATTCTCTGGCTAGTTGTGTGATTTGGTTGTCTGGTCGATTGGACAATTTGTTTGACATGCCGATTGGGCGATCTGACCTCTTTCATTCAGGACAAACTTTGTCCATGACTTGGTTGGGCGATGTCATCTTCGGTATTGTTTTTGACGTCATTTAACCTTTATAATTTTAGTAGTAGTCAACATAAACATTCAAATATTAATATAAATAATCATTAATCATTAGCCTATTGGTACCATTGATATATTATAAGTACCTATGTAATGAGACAATATTAGGATTTGAACTTTGAACTTCGTAAAAAAATGAAGATTTCTTACGAGAACAAAATCATGCGGGTAACAAATGAACTCACACCTACGTGTTCAAATCCAACTATGGTAACCAAAAAAAAAAAAAAAAACCTCTTCAATAATAATTAATCACTTTATATTGGAATCTCAATTAAATAAAAGCTGGCTTTCACATTTAGTTGCCTAAGAATTTAGTCTTAGATTCTAACGACTTTTCAATGCTTAAAATTTTTTATGGTCTTCTCTAGCCTATACAAAGTACATTTTTTTCCCAATGAAATTAAGGCATGTGGTTGTAGCAACATATAATAACTTAAAAGGTAATAATTGAATCTCAATAATTTATAAATAAAACATTATATATATTTAAAAAGCTAAAAATGAAGAAGAATAGAATTATTATTATATGGCCCCAATTAGGGCATGGATGGTCCCTTTGATCTTAATTATGAGAAGTAGGGCATCCCATCTATTAGTACAACACACCCATTGGATAGGGACATTTTTTTATGGACCTAACATCAAAGGACTCTCTTATGATTTTATCACCTATGATTTAATAAAAGACTATCATCCACCCAATCCAATCGCATATTCTTTTCCCATGACACTGTCTTTTCTGTCAAATAATTAATAGCTAGCCAAATCATATCAAGAAATTGGCAAAAATTTGAAGTCAATGGAGATTAATTAAAAGAGCAAGTGCCTGACATGGTAAATTTGTTGCCATTTTTATGTGAATTATTAAACCCATTTCCCATTTATTTCTCCCTGATGAATTAAAATTCAACTCACACCATTCCTCATTGTTCCTTCCTTCCTTCATATATTATTTATGTTTATACCATTATTTTTGTTCTTCAAAAGCTTTTCATAAAAAACATAACATACATGCTTAAATAATTTTGAAATCCTTAAATCGAACTGGTCTAACTTCAATTTGATTCGTCTTCTTTTTATTCGGATATGTTCGATTTATACTTTTATTGGTTCAAGTAGTTTTGTTTTTGAAAAAACCATTGGGATTCTATTCACAAAAAATCAAACCGAATCAAAAATTGTCCACCCCTATCACACATGTATTGTAACAGAAGAATTTATTTTTCTTAAAAAAAAAAAATCTCTTCATTTTTTTTTGATGACCCGGAAATCACCTGGACCGAACCCTTCGGGCTCAAGCCAGCTGCGCAAACCGGGGGCCCAATGCGCAGCCCCAACGCACCACACCAGGTTTAGTAAGGGTGTAGCACAAGTGAGGAATCAAACCTTGGTCCCGGAGAACCACAGACACAAACCTCACCACCCCGCTAGTGCCCCTGGAGGCTAAAAATCTCTTCATTTTGCATAGCATATTTTCCCGTTAAATTTCAGAAGCGACCACATTAAATAAGTCTTGACAAACATATATCATTATATTCCCCAAGCTCTTCATAATATTAATATTACAAGAGGAATGCGCAAATTTCTTCTCTCAATGAAGTTAATTAAATTTAATTAATTTGAAGTTCATAAGCATTAATTAGTACAAGGTTAGGAGACGAACAATCTATAGCCTTTTAAATTTGACATGCATGGGATGGGAGCTTCTCTCTCGCGCAGCAACCCCCCAAAAAAACAAACAAACCCTAAATTTAATCCCCTCCCTGCCGCCTGTCAGATATAATGTGCCAGGTTGCATGAATCTTTCTCTCAAAGTTTCATTCGTCTTTTTTATTATCATCCTTTTCTCCTCCTCTCAGTTCTTTCATCTTCTTTATTCTCTCCATTTCTATTTCTTTTCTCTTCCTCAGTTTTTTTTCTCCTTTTTTTTTTTTCAGATCTGTGTTTTTCTTTATTTTTGTTACCCAGATTTTTATTGATATGTGATGGTAGATTTTCAATTTTGTGTTAGATTTTTGTTTTTGTTTTTACAAGAATAAAGTTTTCTTTTCATCCGCCGATAGAATATATGTTTGAAGAAGATGATAGATCTAATGTTGAAAGTGGAGATTGAGTTTGAAGCTTTCTCATGAGCTTAATTATTTTCCTTGTAATAGATTATATATGAATTGTTGTAAAAGTTTATGTTGTATATATTGTATATGTATTTTCAATAATTGCTCCGGGCTCCATATTTACCAACATTAACAAAGGTAGGACATTCATGTAGGGGTGGCAATTTGGGGTAAAGATTCGTTTATTCGTTCGATTCGCTTTAAAGCGAATACGGGTTTGAAAAATGGATTAATTCAATTCGATTCGTTTATTAAACGAATCGAATACGAATTTAAGCTCATTAATTCGTTTATTCGTTTATGATTCGTTTTATTTTTTTATTTACTAGTTCTTGTTATTTTTCAATTAAGATTCGAGAAATTATAGCTAATTACAATATAAAAAGTAATATTTTCGATATTTGGTGAGATATTTTTAGTAAATTTATTAATTACATATTACATATGTATATATTTATGAAGAATTAATGTAAATCTAGTGGGGTAAATTATTTTATTAAATAATATCATGACTAAACGAATATTCATATTCGTTTTGTTTAATAAACGAATCGAATACGAATTCATCATATTTTAATTCAATTCATTTATGATTCGATATAAATTCGATTCGTTGATCTGTTTTGCCACTCCTACATTCAGGTCAATCCATAAAGTCTTCCAATTTTTTGAGAAGATTTCAGTGTGAGTACGACTCTCAATCCGAATAATTTTAGGAAATGAGCAATATGCGATTTATGTTGTTAGACTTCTAATTAACTATATTTGATTCTTAAAATTTTCTAAATTTATATTCAAGTCCAAATAATCATATATAGACAACTTTATAATGTTTTAATTAATGAAATCTTTTTTTTACCTTAAAAAAAAAAAATTTGACATGCGTGTAGTTTAATTTATTGAGAGGAATTGTAGACGGGTTGATGGTGACTCATCCCAAAGTTGCCACAACCAACTCACTTCACAGTGATGCCAATCATTTCATGTATTTAGAAAAGTGTTGACGTGTTATATTTTATTATTATAATTTTATAAATTTTTATATTTTATTATAAAATATTGAGAAATAATAAATGAGTATAAAAAATATTGAGTTGTAATATTTTATTATTATTATAAAATATATTATTTTATAAAAATATAATAATAAAAATTATAATATCTTATAAATTTAATATTTTTAAAAAATATAATAATAAAATATTACAATGTGATCATTTATTATTTTCTAAAAAAGAAAACTACAAAAATGGCAATCAAAGTAAATTCCTCCACAATTAAGGCTAATTTAACCTATCTGTTGTTGTCTGAAAATATGCACCAAAATCAAGTCACTGAATCGGCAACAAGGCAGAAAAATTGCACACACGCACACGCTCTCTCTCTCTCTCTCTGTAGTTTTTTCAGTGGTATAAAAAATGACAGCAAAAATTAATGTCAGTTGTTTTTTGATTGATCGGAGAGGAGAGAGAGAGAGAGTGAGTGAGTGAAATAAGGTGGCTAGCTAGCTATCTACCAGAAGTCCTTTTAGTAGTACTTGTTCTACTAGTAGCAGTTTTTGCTTCATTGCTTTAGAAGCTCCACCACCACCACCACTATTTTAAAGAAATCAAAGTCCAAAAAGCTTACCACCTCCAGGATCCATACATAGCTCTAATTATTATAATATATATTCTCTGCAAATATCTATATATACCCACTTTAATGCAGCTTTAGGTAACTGTTGCACCTGCTGTTCATCTAGTAGCTTGTTCTGTTTTCTTAGGACAGGCAATTGTTTTGAGCTTGTCATCATCAGTTTTAAGGATCTTGGTCTGTCTAAAATCTCATATTTAGGCTAGATTTGGAACTTTCTTTCTTTCTTTTTTTAAGGTGAGATCAGCAGTGAAATGTGGGGTTAAGTTATTGAAGATCGTGGGATGAGGATTTTGATTCATAGGTCAAAACTTGTGTGGGGGGAGATAAGAGGAAGCATATGAAGCTGAAATCGTTTGTGTTTAGTAACAAAACCGGTTTCGGTTGATGGCATCATTGTGAATTAATTGTCTTTTGTTAGGTTTCAATGAAATGTCATGTTTTATAATACTGGGCTGGCTGTTGTAGCTTCTGCTAAAGTTTTCAATTAGGTGAAATTTTTGTCAATCTTGTATCGGTTGATGACTTGTTGAAGAGGGAAAGAGGAAAGTGAAAGCATGGGAGGGCAGGAAGTGATACCGTGCTTTGGGTATATTTTTGACTGAGTTTGCTTAAAGATTATAATTTTTCTGGATCTTTAGCTTAGCTTGTGGGATTCAAGTTGGATTTGAAGTTGTTGAAACTTGCTGAGAAAATGAGGCTCTGTTCAGCTGGCTCCAGTCCCCAACCCCAAGAAGGTATGCTTGTTGCTCTGGAACCTGTCCCCTGTGCTTTCTTTTTCTCATGTTTAGGCCCTTGGGGTATTCGATTGCATGTACTTATTTTTCAGTATTTTATACAAAGGGAACTGTGAACTTTAAGTGGATCTTTGGAAACTTTTAGTATATTTCTTCATGAAAATTTTTGAGGCCTTTTAATAAAAATTTTCAGGAGAGAAGAGGGTTTTGAACTCTGAGCTTTGGCATGCTTGTGCTGGTCCTCTGGTTTCTCTTCCTGCTGTTGGAAGTCGTGTTGTTTATTTCCCTCAAGGCCACAGTGAGCAGGTTGGTATTTTTTGAATGAAGAATCAATCATATGACTTCTCTACTTTTAATCTGAGACATATGGAGTTGTTTTGTGATGCATCTGTTTCTTAATTTAAACTTTAAAATGATCAATATTTTGGTTTTTCTCCAAGAAGTCCTCTAATTAGAGTTCATTGTGAATTGGGAGCAAGGTGGCTGATTATTCCTGATGTTGAGCAATTTGCATGAGGCCATGTCTTTTAATTTAGTTCTGTCGCGACATGATGTTACTTTAGTAGCCATTTGAACTTGCTGCTCTTATATCCGCTCCATAGAACAATTGTTTTGTAACATCTTCTGGTCTTGTTTTAGAAATTGGTTATGATATTGTGATCCTGTCCCCCTTTTATGTCCCAGTGCCTGTTTCTGGTTAGAATTGTCATTTCTTCTGGATAAGTGTCACTATGGAGTTATTTTTTTAAGGTTTTTTTTTTACAGATTCTCCTTTATGATTTTGAATGATGCATCAAAATGAGATATGGTAGTCTACAATCAACCTTGATTCTTCTCAAATTACATCTCCCTTTTTATCTAATAATCTTCTTTGCAGGTGGCTGCGTCAACCAACAAGGAAGTGGATGTCCATATCCCTAAATATCCAACCCTACCTCCACAACTTATCTGTCAGTTGCACAATGTGACCATGCATGTAAGGATGTTTTAATTCTTTTATTTTAAGATTTTTGACATTACTAGTCACTAAAGGCTCAAAATTTTGTCAACTTCAGGCAGATGTTGATACAGATGAAGTATATGCACAGATGACCTTACAGCCACTGAGCCCAGTATGCTATTTTGTTGGGTTTGTGTTTTCATTTGCTAGTTTTTATGACTGCTTCACATGTTGATAATACCCTCTTGTGTAGCAAGAGCAAAAGGAGGCATACCTCCCTGCAGAGTTGGGAACCCCCAACAAACAGCCAACAAATTACTTCTGTAAGACTTTGACAGCCAGTGACACAAGTACTCATGGAGGATTCTCTGTTCCTCGCCGGGCAGCGGAAAAGGTTTTTCCTCCATTGGTGAGTCTTCTTCATGACTTTGGATATTACCAGCCGTTTTTAAGTGCTCCCAAGGCTTGAGAACTTGTGTATTATTTTCTTGAATCACTATTGATTTGCAGGACTTCTCCCAACAACCTCCAGCTCAAGAGTTGATTGCGAGGGATCTGCATGATAATGAATGGAAATTTAGACATATATTTCGAGGTAAATTTTCAAGGATAACATTTTGTTTTATGTGATGTCTTTCACACCCTCTTTCCTGGTCTTAGAAAATGACAACAAGGAAGAACCTATGTGCTCTATCAAATTGAGTGGAAAATGGTTGGCCGGTAGATGGTTATGAAAATATTTTATTGTTGAGCATTATTGCTTCGAACCCCCCGACTTGCTAAGGGCTTAGAATTATTTTAAAAGAAGCTAGTTTTATACCCTCATTGAAATAAACAGCAACAGTTTCGTGATAATTATGACCTCTCTTCATGCAGGCCAGCCCAAAAGGCACCTCCTTACAACTGGATGGAGTGTGTTCGTTAGCGCTAAAAGACTTGTTGCTGGTGACTCCGTGCTTTTCATTTGGTAGACGGCTAGTTAATTCTCTAATATTTATCTTTCCTGACCTAATTTTCTAATTCCATCACGACAGAACTATAATAGTTTTTTCCTCTGTGTGCGTGAGTTGAACTTTGGGATGATTATGCTTTATTTGGACAGTTTTGGCTATCGAACTTGCATTTCTTCTTGGATACACATCAAAAGCATGGGAAGATATTTATTCCAATTGAATTTGAATAATGTGCGTGGTCTTCTGCGAGTTTTAAATAACAAATCCCTTGATGTTCCTTCTAACAACAATTTCATCTCATTGCATTTGCTTTGTGAGTGGGTACCAGAATGGTGTGCAGTTACTCTCATTTTTTTTATCTAGACTCTTTAGCATATTGGTATGGTAGAAATATTAGAAAATTATAACTATATGCTATGTGGTATTTTCTCATGTTCGGACAAATATATGTTTCTTTTATTAGGAATGAGAAGAATCAATTACTCCTTGGTATCCGCCGTGCTAATCGACCACCAACTGCGATGCCTTCATTGGTATTATCAAGCGATAGCATGCACTTGGGGCTTCTTGCTGCTGCAGCTCATGCAGCTGCAACAAATAGCCGTTTTACCATATTTTATAACCCAAGGTTTGGCCCGTGCATGTTAACAGAATTTAAAAACTTTTGATCTATTGTGTTTAACTTCATACCATCTTTCATTCAGGGCTAGTCCATCAGAGTTTGTGATATCCCTGGCCAAGTACGTTAGAGCAGTCTATCACACACGTGTTTCTGTTGGCATGCGCTTTAGGATGCTGTTTGAAACAGAAGAATCAAGTGTGCGTCGGTAGGTATCAGACTTTTTGTCATTTATGTTATTTGTTTCGTTTGTGTTTTTTGCTATTTTGTTTCTGAGATAACTTCTAAATTCCAGGAGTCACTCTTGGAGTTGAAGTGCTTGCTCTTTTATTTGACCATCCATCTAATGGTTTTGTCAATCATCTAATGGATAATTTCTGCTGTCTAATATTTTTATGCAGCTACATGGGCACGATAACTGGCATCAGTGACTTAGATCCTGTTAAGTGGCCGAATTCACATTGGCGATCAGTCAAGGTTTTTCTATTCCTCATTTGTTTGTCATATCTTTTTTGTTAATCGTAATGAACTATAACTCGATGAATGCAGGTCGGCTGGGACGAATCGATTGCTGGGGAGAGGCAGCCAAGAGTCTCTCTTTGGGAGATTGAACCATTAACCACATTCCCAATGTATCCATCTCCATTTCCGCTGAGGCTTAAGCGACCATGGCTAGCGGGACTGCCAACTTTTCATGGTATTTTTGTCTACTGCTTTCCTAGACTATAATGCAGATCAGTTAACTTCCAACATTTGTCTTTCAATTCCGATTCCCTTCTTTTTATTTCCTAACCTCCATCCCTGCTTTATATGGACATCAAGAGCTAATTTTCAAATCATTTTGCTCTAAGGTATCAAAGATGATGATCTGGGAATGAATTCTCAACTTATGTGGCTCCGAGGAGATGGAGATCGTGGAATGCAATCTCTAAACTTTCAGGGACTAGGAGTTACGCCATGGATGCAGCCAAGGCTAGATGCTTCAATGCTTGGCTTACAAAATGACATGTACCAAGATATGGCTGCTGCTGCTGCACTTCGTGAGATGAGAGCTGTAGATCCTTCAAAACCCAACGGTACATCCCTTCTGCAATTCCAGCAACCCCAAAACCTCCCCAGTAGAACTTCTGCTATGATGCAGTCCCAGATGTTACAGCAATCTCATCCTCAGCAGACATTTCTTCAAGGTGTTCAAGAAAACCAACATCAATCTCAGTCCCAGGCTCACAGCCAATCTCACCTACTTCACCCACAGTTGCTGCACTCACACTCTTTCAATAATCAACAGCAGCAGGAGCCGTCTTTGCCACAACAACAACAGCAACAGGTTGACCATCAGCAGATTACGAGCGCTGTCTCTTCTCTGTCACAGTTTGCTTCAGTCTCCCAATCCCAGGCACCACCATTGCAAGCTATCTCTTCACTCTGCCAGCAGCAGAGTTTCTCTGATTCAAATGGGAATGCCGTAACGAACCCTATTGTTTCTCCTCTGCACAGTCTCCTGGGTTCATATACCCAGGATGAATCATCACACCTGCTTAACTTGCCTATAAGCAATCCCATGATACCATCCCCTACTTGGCCTTCTAAGCGAGCAACATTTGAATCTCTTTTTTCTTCAGGAGCTC
This sequence comes from Zanthoxylum bungeanum, assembly GCA_019454045.1. Classification (NCBI taxonomy): domain Eukaryota; kingdom Viridiplantae; phylum Streptophyta; class Magnoliopsida; order Sapindales; family Rutaceae; genus Zanthoxylum; species Zanthoxylum bungeanum. Next base: position 9,465 of record SKCR01000232.1, read on the forward strand.
CTCAATTTGTTCTTTCCTCCATGGAACAATTGGGGCCACCTCATACAAATATCTCTCAGAATTCTATTTCATTGCCCCCTTTTCCTGGTAGGGAGTGTTTAATAGACCAGGAAGGGAGTGCTGATCCACAGAACCATCTTTTATTTGGAGTTAATATAGAGCCCTCATCTCTTCTGATGCAGAATGAGATCTCAAGCCTTGGGGTAGTTGGGAGCAAGAGTGACTCCACAACTGTACCCTTTACTTCTAATTATACGAGCACTGCAGGCACTGATTTTTCTGTTAATCCAGCAGTTGAGCCTTCCAGTTGCATTGATGAATCGGGTTTCCTGCAGTCTCCAGAAAAGGTGGGCCAAGTAAACCCACCCAACAAAACCTTTGTTAAGGTTAGTTCCTTTTTTTACTGTAGTTACACCAGTTTCTCATATTATCTGATCTTTTGGTGGCCTTGTGCTATGTTTCCTCATTGATCTCAATTTTTGTTTCACTGATAGGTTTACAAGTCGGGGTCCTTCGGTAGATCACTGGATATCACCAACTTCAGTAGCTACCATGAGCTACGCAGTGAACTTGCTCGCATGTTTGGCCTTGAAGGCCAGTTGGAGGACCCCCTGAGATCAGGCTGGCAGCTTGTATTCGTTGACCGGGAGAATGATGTACTCCTCCTCGGTGATGACCCCTGGCCGTAAGTTCTAAACTTGTTCCCGAAATGGAACTTTGTGCAAATACTTTTTGTAGGAATTTACTTGCTTAAAGTGTAAGACTGAAGTTATGGTTTTGACCATTGGATAATATAACTTTTTGGCATCTTAGGTGGAAACTTTGGGAACAAGGGAAGGAAAGAAGTAAAACCTGAGAGAATAATTTAGTGAAAGAAGAAAGTGGAATCTTCTTTATGTTTTGGCTTCATTACTTTTTGATAATTAAAGGATTATGTGATTCCACATTATGTTCTTTTCTTCTTTATTTGGAGATCCCATATGTTTACTTCTGTTTCTTGTCGGCTTGCTATTGATGTGTTTTATGTTTATATGCCAGGGAGTTTGTAAACAGTGTGTGGTGCATCAAAATACTCTCACCACCGGAAGTGCAGCAAATGGGTAAACGCGGCATAGAGCTTCTGAATTCAGTTCCAATTCAGAGGATCTCCAACAGCAACTGTGATGATTACGCAACCCGGCAGGACTCGAGAAATCTGGGCACTGGTATGACTCCATGGGGTCATTAGATTTCTGATCAATTTAACCAGTTAAGATAAGCATCTGTTTTAATCCATGTAAGGTTAGTGAGAGGCTAGCTACTTCTAGCTTTTAAAGTTGATATGTAAGCTAATACTGTAATTATAAGATATATTTTCTCAATTAGTAGCTAATATATAAGATATATTTTCTCAATTAGCTGCTATGAAATATGCAAAATCAATATTTATCAGGAGACTTATTTTGTGATGATAGCTGTTTTCCCTTTATTATAAGTAGCTATTGATTTATAATGTGCCTCCTTAAGGTTTGCATGCTTATGTAGTTTTAATGTGGACAGAGATTTTGAAATTGGGAGTAGACAAGTGATGGAAACGTTTCTAGTCATTCTAGTGCCATGTGATTTGTCTCTATAATAGCAATTGTAAAAAAAAAAAAAACTCTTTCTTAAACAATTTTTATGCCAAAAGATCCAAGACTTAGCTTGTGTTCTTAGTTTTGGCAAAATGAACATAACCCCACTTTTTACTGTCACTTAAAATCATGTTTGTGACTACTGCCATGATGGTCCAAGTCGTCTCATACTTGTTTAGTTCTCTGCATTTTTTTGTTTATCTTGACCTGTTTTAGATTAAGTGTGAGTTTTCAGAGAGATTTTTGGTCTGAGGGAGGAATATACAGTTTAATTATTCAGAATTGTCATTTTCGAATCATTTCCAATAAATGTAATGCAGAATTACAAAAATGGCCTTAAAACAGTAGGCCCCATTGATGTCGGTGGGGTTTACAGAAAATTCTAAATCTTGATAGGAAATTGAGATAATGTACTATTTGGTATGAGATTCGGAATAAAAAATCATCTCAAATAAAAATTACACAGGATTTGGGTTGGGATTTGTGACAAAAAAATCACCATGAATCCCAAAATTTAACTAAAAGTTTCCTGAATTTCAATCAAAATTCATGATTCTGAACTATTTAATTCAAGATTCAGGATGATTTTTAATTTCAAGACAAGTGAATACCAAATTGGAAAGGGACTTTCCGAATGCCAGATGTCGGTAGCCAACACATGCGAGACACATTTAAATATTTTCTTCCTCCCACCTCTCCAAAATCTGTATAATCTTTACAAACACCATCCAATATGGGCTTGATATTTGGGTTGTGTTGAAATATTTTAAATGAATAGCTTAGTTTCATTTAATAAATCTTTTTGAAACCACTGCTAAACCACTCATTCTGAACTTAAACAATTCTGGACATAAACGGAATGACCTAATATGCTAAGACTGAAGCATTGACAAATAGGAAACCTACTTGTACATCTTTTGACAGCTTATGTATAATATCTCACTATATTCATCATCAAAGAAAAAAATATATACTTGATGAAAAAAATATGCACCATTGAAGTTTGCAAAATGTGCACATTTCATTAATAATAATACAGGACTCATCAACGTAAGCAACAACAGACACTTGGTTGCTGATTGAGAGTAGAAAAGATACCGCTTGATGCTCAATGGGGTTGATGAGCTTTTTCTTTTTCATGACAACCAACCACAGCAGGTGAAATGGGACTTTGGCATCCGTCCTGTTTGGCGAATACATTCTGCTTGCGCTGAGGTTCTTTCTGCATCTCGGTTTTTTCTTGCTTCGGCTGCTGCACGTTTTTCTTCTGATCTTTGCCTTGCCATTGCAATCTTTTTCACCATCTTTGCTTCAGCTTGTGCTCTCATTTGTTCAACTTCAGCCTGAAAGAGTTGCATGGATTTTAACAAATTTTTTGATCTATTTCATCACTATATAATGGATAGGTATAGTAATTTCTTGACTAGATATTGACAGTGAATGTGGACTTTGAACTACCTCTATTCTCCGCATTTCTGCTTCTAGTTTTGCTTTCCGCCGACTTTCCCATGCTTGGATTTTGATTTCTTCACGTTTAAATCTGAATAGTAGATACAATTATGTCAAATTAAGATGGGAATTACAGCAGAAAGTAAGTCCGGATGTTGGTTCCTCCAGCAATATTGCTTTGAAACAATGTGGGGTTTAGAAATGAAACCTTGCTGTGTGTTTAGATTTTTCAGCTTCCTCCCATGCGGCGGCACGTTTTTCAAATTCTACCCGTTCAAGCTCCTCCATATCAGCATTCTCAACAGAAGAGCTCTTCTTTCCTATGTCATCTTTACTAGCCCAAACAGCAATGTTCCTCTTGCCAAGTTGGACACCAAGAGCCACAATTTCTCTCCTTGTCTTTTCCTTTATTTCTTGCTCTGACAAATCCCTTTTGCTGTTTTCCACTGGCTGCTGTAATTCATCATCTCTAGTTTGCTCCATCGGAGTGGATGCTGGCACCTGTCCCCTAGGAGTTGATGGAATTGAAGAAGTTGGGCTTCGGAGTGGAGTAGTTGCCCCAACAGGCGTGGCGGTCCTTGAAGGCTCTTGACTTGCCACTGGGGTCATTTCCGTTCCCATGTCTCTCATACAGACTGATCTTATGGCAGGAACAACTGCATCATAAAATCATATATTCAGAAAAATCAATTGACATTAAAAAAATATGGAAATGCTGCTTTTTTGCAGACCAAGACAATCAAATAGGATTTGCACAACATACATTTCAGAGTGCATACTCAGCAAGAACAGATTGTGAAAGGAAAACGAATCATTCGAATAATCAACATATACTAAATTTCTGGAAAGAATTATAACCTATCCTCAGCACTTTTAGATCATTTTATCTTGAAGAAAGCAAGAAATATGTTTTTGACGTTAAAATTAAATGGTGTCCAAATATGATTCAGGAAACAATCAATTTTCCTGATTCCTAGCTATTGAAGTCGAAGCTCATAGAGGGCAATAATCAAGAATCATGCAAATTTTGTTCGGGTCCCAAGTTTACCTGATGAACCTTTCGTACAAGTTAACTCTGTTTGACCCACTTCCTCCGAATCCTTACTCTGAGTGCACGCATCAGTTAATGCATTACCACCATGTGCTTGATGAGTCCCAGAAGGAACAAAAGAGAACTTCTCAAAAGCATGTGATGCGGTTTGGCAGAAATCTACCCGCTTGGTATCAGCTGCCCGGACAACTGATGGCTTATGATCATACGTCGCATACTCAGGAACAACTCTCACCATATTAGTTGCTGGCAGCCTATTAGCTTGGTGGTGTGAAGCATTTTTCTTAGAATAATTAGCTTGTACAGTTTGCCTATTCATTATCCATTTTTCAGCATCATTCCACTTTGACGGCATAGGTCTTGAGAATGATCTTGCCATGTGATTCTGCATTGATCTTTCCCCTTTATGAAACTCGAAGCTAGAGGAACTAGCATTACTATCGTAATCAAGATACTCATCTTCATACATTCTCATTGGGTGAATTGCACTCAAATTACCACCATCACCCTTTGACAGTTGCTGCATTTTAACTCGACCCATATCAGTGTTATCCCTCGGCTGGAAAGAAGTGTGTTCACCTTGGCTGTCGCCCAAAACTACTTCGCTCCCTCCTTTCTCAGATGCAACTTCTAAACTTGGAGCTGCAACTACAAGGAAATGTCTAAATCAATATACTCTGTTCAGCTCAAAAGATCCTAACACACTAAAATACAGCAGTTACAAAGTTATCTCAACTAAGGACTTGGATTCAGAAGTGATTTTTTTTTTTTATAAAATTGTCTTATATGTAATTGAATCTCAATCGTTCACGTGACAGAAGATTATAAAAAACTTAATAACTCAACTCAATACTAAATCCAAATACCTCAATTAATTTTGAAAGCACTTAAAGCAAACAAAAATGATAGTCGGTATATGAGGCTTCCCACACCTTACCGCTACTTATTTGCAAAAAGACTGTTTCCGCCGCGAGAAAGCAGTTAAAGCAAACAATACTTAAAAATCAATTTGAAACTGACCTTCATGGTCAAAATCTCCATTAATGGAGGCTAATAAGCTGTTATTGACAAACTCAGAATCGTCGAGCTTGGAAGGAGATGTCCTTGCAGAGTTACTGTTTGATCCATCCTTTTTTCTATTATGATGGGCCCCAATCAGCTTCATCCTTAGCTTACTTGGAGAGATTATACCAGTCTGCAGCAATCAAGCCATAAAAATTTAAAATAAAAAATAAAAAAATTAAAGCCATAAATTATGACCAAAAAAGAAAAGGTTAAAGACTTGGTGAGATTTTTATTGAAACCAATACAAACTCAATAATTACATCATCAAATTTGCAAATTTAACATGCCACTGTATTTAAATTTAACAAACAAACTCTAAAAAAACTCAAAATGGAGGAGGAAACAAAATTGCTACCCCAGTGAAAGCACCAGTATGTTACAAAGAAACCCAGAAAGCCAAGCGGCCAAAAAAAGAAAAAACTAAGTGGTGGGATTTCAATTATGCCTCTGTTTCAGTAGGTTACCTGAAGTTTGTGAATCCTCTCGTACTCCATTAGATCTCTGAACTCAAGAACTGACTGTACCTTATCTCTATGCGAAAAATGAAGCTGAGCAAAGAGCCAAAAGACCCAGAAAGATGAAAGAAGCTAAGAAAGAGAAGGCTGAAGGCTTATTTATTTTATTTTATTGGAAGCTAAAAGACTATCTAATGGAATTGGATTTATTCAATCCGATTTGATATCTTATCGAATCGGATAAATTCAATTTGATAACAGATCTGAATTTGATAAAGCATCTGATTTGATAATGAATTCGATAGTGGATTTGATTTGATAACGAATCCGATTCGATAAAATTAATTTGAATTTTAAGTTATCAAATCGAATTTTCTATCGGATTCAGATCTGTTATCAAATCGAATTCTCTATCAAATTCGGATTTATTATAAAATCGGATAAAATCCGATTCGATCCGATAATAATCAAATAAAAATTCGACAAATAAACCAAATATGATTTGATCGGATTCTAGAAACAAATCCGATCCACTACACAATCCTAGCTAAAACTACTGAATCAAGGCTTCAGTTTTTGAGTATTACATATAGCCGACAGGTGGAGGAAAGTGACCACTGTTTTTGTAATAAATCAATTTTATCAATCCTAACTTCTCTTCCATTTTTGTACTCCCCATAGTTACAGTAACCCCACTCTGAACTTCCCCCGTCATCTCCTTTGACCACCAGTTCAGTGGTCCCATTCTTACTTGGCTACATCTATGTTGAACACGTTATACATGTAACAACTTAATAATATATTATCATACATGTTTAAATATTAAAAAAATAATAATAATAACATAAGGTCAATTAAAACTAATCACATAATATTGATATTTTACATTGAAATTATTTTCAATAACATGATACATGTAATATGTGAATATAAAAAATTATAATTATATATTTATATTTAAACAACTATATATGTCATATGTTATTGTATTAATGGGATTTTTTAGATGCTCCAACCGATTTATTTCCAATTTTTAAATTTTTTTTCCTGCAAATTGTCTTAAGTTTTTAACCTCTCTCACAGTAACAGTTTATAAGAGTTTTAAAATTTATTCTTTATTTTTTTGAATTTTGACCTAAAGAGTTCAACAATGGACAAATTTTAAAATTGTATTTTGTTGACGTTGTTTGAATTTAAGTGTGTGTTGATAAAGAGGAGGATGAAACTTGTAAAATTTGCTACTTTAATTTTAATTTAAAGAAAATAAATTATGGGAAATGATTAAGGGCAGGCTTTGGAACAGTGACAATGATGAAAAAGTGGAACTTGATTTACGTATGCATAGTAAAAGTAAATGTTTAATGTGTCATCATCCATCCATCAAATCATAAAATTTACTATCCAAATTCAAAAGAAATTAAATGAAAATAATCACTTACATGGAGATTTTGAAAAAGCTATCCATTGGTCCAATCAATTTGTTCATGACTTTAATTATCACAAACAAGATTTTGGTATTTATGACTTTGAAGTTTGACTATGCTGCTATCATTATTGCAAGTTTGACAGATCAATTCCAATTCCAATTTCATTTTCAATTTCTTTAATAATAAGAATGGTTTTTCCTCCATTAATATGTACTATATAATTTAGGGAAATTAATAAAATTAGTCCACTCAAACAAAAAAAAAAAAAAAACTAAAATGAGTCATAATATTTACGTTTTGCTAAAATATTCAACTTCTCCGAATTAAACTTCGGAGAATCTATCTTCTCCGAAGTCTACCTTAATTTTTTTTTTTTTATTTGAAAATTCAGAGATCCGAAGAATTGACTTCGGATTTTCAAAGTCTTTAGGAGATCCGAAATCAATTATTCGGATCTTCGAAATTTCAAAATATAAATAGTAGAGGTCTCCGAACTCCGAAGTGAACATAATACGATAAAAAATCTCCGAATTATCCATTATTTCATAGGATATCTGAAGTTGTCTCCGAAGTTTTATATGAAGTTCTTTAGGATTTTCGAAGTTTTCTCCGAAATTCTTGGGATTTTTGAACTATTTTCTGAAGTTAATGGCAGTTTTTGTTCCTTATTACTTCCCTAAAGATGAGGCATTCATTCAATACTATAATGTTTGGAGAACACGGCCTATTGTTGGGGTACATGCAGTAGATATAGGATATATTGTAATATATGAACAGATCAACCTATTGCGGAAGATAGGATGAGACAGCCTTTTTACTTTAGATGTCCAAGTGTATGGTCGATTATGTCAGATGTTCATTAGTAACATCGACTGAGAATTGATCTAAAGGCACTCATTTCAATTTTCAACTTGTTTGTTCGGGCGGAGGTTGGATATTACGTCCGACCTGATATGTGAGGTCTTAGGGTGCCCGATTATGGAGGATATGCAGCTTGGCCCCGTGATAGCTGGTAACAAAGCATGACTTGATCAGTGAGCTGACATGAATATGGTGGTGGGACTGAGGCTCACGGAACATGAGCCCTCCTGGTTTTATGATGGCCGATTGCACGCATTGAAGCGAATACACGTCAAGCTAGGCATTCGGCCTATATAGGATATCATTCAGTTGATCATCGTGTCGTGTATATGTCACGTGAACGAGGTTAACATTTTAGATATCGTCTTACTAGACTGCATAATTCAGGTATGATTACTAATTAATTTATTTATATTTTATACTAGATAATTCGTAAAAAATTATTTTATTTCTGCAGGGCCGTATGGTGGATATAGAAGCCCTTATTATAGGGTATTGGTTTCAGGTTAATTCCCATAGTAAGACGGACACTCCCTATGGCAAGGTCATCACCCGACTCTTGCATCATTCCGAGCTCATTTTGGATGACGAGGTGCCCTCTTTCGAGCATCCAACGATCATTCATTCATTTAATTCTTTTATTTCTCTATTTGATAGGTCGTCATGCTACGCAGATGTAACATCCCCGATTTGGGAGATGTGACCGGCATGGGATAGACTGTGCTAATCCTATAAGTCTCTGACTTTCTAACCATAAACGAATACTATTACACTTTTCTCTAATCGATTATATTTTGTATGGGACCGTGGCCCAACTTAACAACTTAACATGCAAACTCAACTCTAATAATTGAATACATAAAGACACATGTTTATAAAATGAATACACATAACCCAAATACTAATACATGACTTTTGCTTAACACTGACGGACTCTGACTTGAACTGGTGGACTCCAACCCTAGTGATTGTATCAGTATCCGTCCTCCCGAGCTCATCCTCCGAGAATACCTGCATCCATAGAAAATTGGGAATGAGGGGGTTAGATCTTTGTACGATCTAAGTGAGTGGACGAAAAACTGAAAAATATTTGGTTCTAAATCCAAAGTTTCAGAAAAAACTTTATACAAAAAACTCTTTTATAAAACTTATCTTTTCTGAAATCTTCTTTCTGAAAACTGTTTCTAAAATACGGTCTCTGAAAACTTTTTCTGGAAATCTGATATCTGAAAACTCATTTTCTGAAATTTGATATTTGGAACTGGTCTGTATCTGAAAAACTTGATGCATGTGGGCGTTATGTATCGTCGTCCCCTCATACACCTAACTAAAGCCAAAAATGCAAAACCACGACTTTGGGGCGTTATGTATCGTCGTCTCCCAAAACATGCCACTCATGTCCCTGAAACTGGTGGTCTTGGGGCGTTACGTATCGCCGTCCCCCAAGCCACTGAACAAGAACTAGGGGTGCGGATCTATGCTACCCTCCAAGCTCTGAAACTAGGATATAGGGGCATCTGTCATCCATAGTCCTGAACTAGGATCTGGGGGCGTTGCGTATCGTCGTCCCCCCAGTCCTCTACATGTGCACATGTTCTCTGTCCATCAATTCCAAACTGTAACAAGTTAAATACTGGGGTGGATTTTTCCCCATGCCCCGAAAACATAAAAATCATGCTTTGAATCTCAAAACTTTATAAAAAAATTTCTTTCAATAGCATCAGAAAAATAAGTGTGGCTAAAGCCCTAAATACTGAAAGTAAGTCTATGTTCAAATAACATAAATGAAAAATCAACTGGAAAAGAAAGTGTCCACTCACTGCTTGGGAATCTGGCTGGTGCTATATTGCTTCATCGAAGGATAATGTGATTCATGCAATGGTCTATAAATGGTAACTTGGTTAGATTACAAACCATGAAATAAGTTTCGAAACTAGGCTAAACTTTCTCAATTCAAATCTGTGTTATCATTACTTAATGTATCCTGCTTGGAATAAAGTGCAATGTATGCATGTGAACTGATACGAGACCATAATGGTGGTCTCTAACACGCTAAGATGGATCTGAAATGGTTTTGAACTGTTTTGGGAAAGAGTTGTGCCACGCGTTGCGACGCAAATCCTTGCACGTCGCGACATGCAACATCCAGTCATTTTACTCTTGCGCGTCGCGATGCACAACCTTTTAGCGTCGCGACGTGAAACAGATTTCCAGGATTCTGCTTTGCTTCTTCATGTTCATCCATTACCCAAAATTACAACAATCACTTAAAAACAAACTTATTGCACAAACCAACTTGTTGAACTTCAAATTCACACATTCAACATCAAATTTTCACCATCAACAACTCTTTAAGCTCATTATCTTTGTTTATAACTAATCCTTTAAAACTTCCAAAATTTGGGTATTTAATTCAACAACCACTTTCTTCACTTATTAAATTACCAATATTCCTATCATAACATCAAACTCTTAAAATTTCATAACTCAACATTTGGGTCAAGATTCTTTACCTTATTATTTTTTATTTCCTTCATCCTCTAAGCCCTCAAGTGTTGCCAATCTTCTTCTTAACTCTTGGAGATTAATATTTGCTTCATTCTTTGCTTCTTCTTCTTTCTTCCTCATTCTTCGTTCTTCCTCTTTCTTCTTTCTTCATCTTTCTCTTTTCCTTTCCTTTAAGTTTTCCTTCTTCTTCTTTCTATTTTCCAATTTTTGAGAAACATTGAATAATAACCCCATTTTATACTAGGGCTTGTTGGATATTTGGACAAATGGAGAAAAATGTGGAAGTGTGTAGAGAATTTGAGATTCTTCCAATTGAGCCCGAAATTACTATTCATTCAAATTTTGACGGTATCATATATACATCTTAATGTGTATTACATACTATTTATGAATCAGACATAAATACGATCCGGATTGGCACACTGAGCACCAACCCTAACAATTTCTCTCATTTGCTCTAGTGCCAATCCACGGTATCATATACACATTTTAATGTGTATTACATACTCATGGCCCTCAAGAGCTCACCCAGCACTCAAGAGGTAGGCAACAACAAGTAAGCATGCTTTAACAAATTGAGTCTGTCCAACAAACCCAATCGTTTGCCTTAACCTACATCATTCATATATTGTAGAACCCAAGTTCTACAATAATATAACTCAGATGCGATATCAATATTGTGTTATAGGTGTAAAGTTGTCTATGTATTTTAGAGATTTAATCCAAAACACTATGCAGACAATCGCAAGCACAACATTAATATCAAAACTTCTAATCTATGAGGTCACTATGCAACTTCATAAGTCAATACTTCATAAATTACAACTAATTTTACTGATACATTAGAATCAACAGTGACACTCCCACTGCATCTTTTCTGACTTTATATGACATAGACCATCTAATGTCATAATTAGACTCAAAACTAATCTGATCCTAATAGTTACAGATTATATTCTCCATGAATAAGAAACTCGTTCTTAATATCTCAAATATCACAAAGAACATGTTTCAAGATCCATATTATGGTCTACAATATATCAAAATAACTCTTAACAATTACAATTAAATTGATATCTTTAATCGCACATTATATAGTATTAATTATGCTATCATCATAAGATGCATCAAATTGACTAAACATTCTAATTAATTTCTCTTTCGACAAATGAATCATCATTTACGAAAGATTAATACTATATACAAGAGACACATTAACTGTCAAACAGTTATACTAACTGTCATACAGATAGTTTTGCTGTGTTCTTTATTAGATCATATCTAATGCACGATTTATGAGAGTATTTCACAAGTCTCTTAGTTATATATCATATATAAAACTTTATATCAAATATAATAGAGACCACTCTCACTGCTTTCACGGAGAAAATAAGACTTAAGTAAACGTTTTACTTTATAAACATCTCATTATTACTTTAATAATGATAATATCGTCAAGATATACAATATTAGAAATAAATTTGTACGCTCTCATTGACCCTACTATCAAATATGTATTCTTTGTGCTTTAATACTATCAGACAATATGACTGTATCAAAATTAGAGAACACATATTTTCAGAAAAACTTTTTTGAGTCTACAATAGGCTCTATAAGCCAGTATATCAAACTGTGATCTCAGCAAAATACAAACTCTAGGGTCATTCTAGAATGAACTCTTCAAACAAAGAAACCACAACAGATCTCTCATTCAAAGAAACTATTCAGGAACACCACTTTGCATTCTTTAGCCAAAATACAAAGTTTAATATCAACATTAACCAACAAATCTTTAATTGTTCAATTAGTACGACTTGAGACAAGTTTTCTCAGAATCTAAAATAGGTTACTGAGTATAAATTTTCTCACTTTCATACTATAAAGATCAAACCTTTATCAAGCTCACTTTGCTTTTGCTGCGCAAATAATTTGCACATTTTATGAACGATTCATAACGAAAGCTTAATCAAGTTCAAAACTTGATCGTAGTAAGCTATGAACAATTTTAGATATTTGGTTCAATGGTAATTTCCGAAATCGATATCAAATATCGCTCCCACTATAAGTTATAGGATAATTTTCTTCGATAAGAAAACAACAGAGTCATTAAGTATCAAATACTTTGTAAATGATTCTGACATCCTATTGGACTTATACAGAAGTTGTCTAAGGGTCTTTTCATCTTATTAATTATGTAGTTCCATTTTAGTTTATCACTCTCACATTTGACTTCAATAAGTCAAGTCTTTTCTACAATCGTTAACATATAATGTTACACATCAAGTAATAAAATAATTTTATTACTCGGGATCATAGAAAAGATACTCTATAAAATAGAATACAATATTCTATTAAATAGAATAAATGATAAACTTTTACTTGTACCTTCAAGGCGCAAGTACTTTCAATTATATAATTATTATACAAAAGAATATTTAAATCTCAAACTTTTCAAGATTCGAATTTTCTATTATACATATCATATACGTAACTATAGAAACTAATGGAACCTTAATTAAAAAGATGAATTGGTGTAACTGGAGCATAACCCCAAGAGTATTGAAAAATAATTCGGTAGCACTCAATATCAAACGAATCAAATCATATAAGATTCGATTTATCTCACTGATCAATTCCATCACGATGGAATCGTAGAAGAATAATATTGAGTAAGAGTCATATTCATTAAATAATCTTAGAACTATCATAAATTCATATGTTTGATCATATCAAATATCCTTGAACAATTTAAAGACTCATGATGAATTTTGAAAAATTATAGTTTTCAACACTTTAAATAGAATATCTTTGAACCATTCAAAATATTCTATCCATGTTTCATTAGAAACATATTGAAAGTTCTCGAACTATTCAAGACGTTCAATATATATTCTTTTAGAAATATGTAACGAAGTCATGACAATTCCTTAACAAAGTTACGAAGTAGAGAAAACTATCCAAGGCAATTTATAATTCATTAAACTGCATACATCCAATGTATTAGTTTAATAAATATGTGGTCCAATGACGATCACTAGTTAAATGAGATTTAATCACATTCCTGAATACAATATTCATTAAATGGATAATGATATATGGTGTGATCTTGTATCAGACCATCCTTTACCATACGAAAAGAAATCTAATGCTTATATGATAAAATCTCATAAAGCACTGTTCTAAGTTATTTAGCTAACCGAATATTTTTCTTAATGTTTATCTTTTCATCAATGACACTACTAGTCATATTAAAATATGTAACAACTATTTATAAAGAACAAGTAACTATCCAATAGTCGCAAGTTCTGATATCAAATATCAAAACAATCATTAAACATTATTTTAAATAACTAGACGGGAGATCTGGTATCCAATACATATAGTTGTCGTATTGTGAGAATCGATATTCTCTATACACAACTATACACATCTCATTTCGTTAGCTTTATAATTTGCCTTCAATTAGTCACAACAATTACAAATAATTGATTAGAAAAATGTGTCAAACACATGACTTCTAAAAGTTACTAAAGCCAAGAAACGTCATTATAAGATAAACAAATACCTAATGAAGTTTTCTTAATGTCAGTCAAGAATCTCGAGACATGAACTGATTCGTGTCAATTCTTACTGCACAAGAAACATATTCTCTCTAAACAATTATATCTTAAAATAAATATCTATTTAGATTACTTATCATGACTTAGAAACTAAGTCACTAACCATCTTGATTTTTAAGAAAATCGGAACAACAATTCCCGATGGTTTTAACTAATCTAACAATATTTAAGTCTACTAACATTCTAGAACCTATTCTAGAAATACACAACCATAAGAGAAGTCAGAAAACATATTCAAGTAATATGCATGCAGTGGATTAGAAGTATAATTCTATTAACAATATAGAATAAAGAAAAACAAACAAGCGGCAATTTCTATAAAACTACACACTGCTTTAGTTATGGATTTTTAACCTAGCAGTGTCTCCCACTACTTTACGTAATACCGTAATCCCCAACGGAGAATGGTAATTCAATAATTAAATCGAATTCCATAGTGAGAGTATGATCTCATGAATATATTTCGACTCACAGCTTTGGCACGATCTCGCCTACGTATATTCATTAGGTAGACAACTCATTGTCAATCACTCACCAGTGACTCCTAATTTTGGTCCTGATCGTTTCTCGTTATGACAGTTTTTGCACGTTCATAAGGAGGCGTATCAATGCTTCACTTGCCAATGACAAACTCAAGCTACCGATGTAGTCCTGACAGCTTTGGCATTTTCAGGATTTCCACTTTCACTTGAATTTGTCTAGTATCAAATATACATCTGGCATGGATAAAATTCTATCAACTATACCCTCATTGTTTTGGCACGATCTCAGATGCAGCCATAGAAAGATACCATAAACCGTATTGACAAGACGGACCAAGAAACATGCATCCAATACACGTTACTTTACAGCCTTATTTAAGTGGGGATATTCCTCAAGGAAGAATTGTTCTATATCATATGCAGAATTTTAATCTATATCATTTTCTAAACAATTCAATTCTACCTATAGAAAACATAACTTAACTTAACTATTAAATTTCAGTTACGTTTCATGTTAGCGTAGAACCGAAAAGTCAAGAAATATCTAAATTACATGCATGTGCGAACATTAAAATTAGATTACATATCATATATCAAGCATGACTAATGTAAATGATGAAGAATCAGACTTGCTCTGATACCATTTTTGTTGGGGTTTTGGGAAAATGGCGATATTCGGGAGAAATTGTAATTTTAAAACTTTTATTTGATATCAAATAACGACATAAATAGTTAAGAAACATCACGAAATTTTTACGAAAATATTTTTCCATAAAATAGCATAAACCGTGTTTTTGACCAAACCGACTACCAAATATATATGGGGTTGCCCAGGTCAGCCCCAATAGTGCTAGGGCAGTTCATGGGCTGCCCGAATAGTGAAAAATTCATTGTTTGGGCAACCGTCACCGGGTTGGCTCAAAAGTCACCCGGTAACGTCGTTTTTCGCCGTTTTCGCTTATTTCAACTCCGAAACAATTTCCAAAAATTATTCCAACACCCAAAACACATCCAATATATTCAAATGGCATCATTTTCATCACAAACAACCCAGTTTTTCCAGATCTGATTTTGCAATAAAAAATAATCAATTTTTCATGCTTTAATCCAACTTTTTCAACATTAATCATATTAAACAAAACACCAATTCAAGTCACCACAAATGAACCAACCAAGAACAATTATAGGCATTACAAGAGTGGTCATAACACTCTAGAATGAAAACTTATCATCAAATGATCAAATTGAATAATTATTACAATAATATCATTCAATATCACTTCATACATGCACAAAGCCTTCCAATTCATCATCCAAATCAAAAACCCCAAATTCTAAGAAAAAAAAAAAGAAACCCTAGAATTAGGGGTGTTCACGGGTTGGGTCGGGTTTTCATATTTTTTGTATAACCCGATTGGATCGGGTCATTCGGGTCTTCTGACCCGAAACCTGAAATTTCAGAAGCTGACCTGCGCGAGTCGGGTCAAAAAATCATGGATCGGGTCGGGTCAATATAATATGTAGTAAATATAATATATAAATTTTTATTGATACAAATTGGACAATATAAATATATAGCTGAAATGGTAAAGTATTTAATTTGTTTCTAAGTGGTCAAGGTTCGACTCTCACCATCAACGTTTTATTTTTTGATTTCTTATTTTTGGAAAAAGAAAGAAAAAATGAATTCCAGAGGAGCAATGAGTCGAACTTGAGACCAAATGCATCCTTATTAAAGGCTTTGCCATTTCAGCTACACTCTTTTCTTATCAAAGTTGTATCATTAAAAATATATATCAGTTACATCGGGTCGGGTCAAACCCAAATTTTCTGACCTAAACCCGTGACCCAACCCGAAATTTCGGGTCGGGTCCAAATTGACCCAAAATTAAATTTAAAAAATCATAAACCCGACCGGGTCGGGTTGGTCCGGGCCCGCGACCTGACCCTATGAACACCCCTACCTAGAATCCATCTAGATCATCAAGAAACAAGAAACAAGAAACATGCTTTCTAAGCTTAGGGATACAAAGAATTACCTTTAATCCTCCTAATTACTTAAGTTTTTTCCTTGATTTCCTTGATTTTCTTCTTGAATCATCAAATAGAATTTGAGAGGTTTTTGGAAGACTTATTTTCGGCCTTGGATGCTTGAATGAGAAAGAAAACAAAATTTTTTAACTTAAAAAAGCATTGCAGACTTAACAAGGGTAAAATGGTCATTTTCCAAATTTAATCCAATTAAATTAAAGTAAGCTTTTGTTGGAAACCGTTTCCTCTTGCGCGGAGGAAGTTGCGGATGTGGTGGCACCGGATCTTTAAAATTTTCTCTGCCTTCTCCTTTGTTGAAGTCGAACTCCACCAAACTCTTGATGAATTTCCTTTGAGATCCTACCGTAGAATCAACCACTCAATCTTCCGAGCTATATCTCGAAACCAACAAACCGAAGTGTGGGCTTCACCCACAAAGATCAACCTCTAAACTTTTTAGAGAATTTGATAATGTCACAAACTATTTTGGCTTTAGAAAGATGAGATGAAGAAGATCAAGTATCTTGTTCACTTTTGTTTTTCTTTCTAATCTCAACTATTGAGAAATAAGATTTTTTCTCTCTACCTTACTCACAACTTTTGTGAAATGTTTTAGCTCTCTCTTGAATTTCTTTTTCCAAAATGCTAAGTATTATGTTTACTTGAATTCACCCAACCTTTTAGTGGGAATGGTAGAGAATATGAACTAAAGCCATTCCATCAACATCCACTCAATTTTATCAATTGTAAATGGCCAACACACTTGAGTGGAGTGTCAACCAAATCCATTAGATAATGGAACAAGTTAGGTAATTAGGTCAAAACTAATTAACAAAAACTTGGTGGATGATTTGGCAAACCATTAAGGTTTGTCTTGATAATGCATTTACCATTATCAAATAATGATGTCATAATTATCTCATAATTATGCATTATCAATGATGATGAAATAATTATCTTATAATTATTATTTGATTATCTTATAATCAAAATATTAGAAAATATAATATTAAACTAATTTAATATTATTTTCATTTGTGACAAAATTATTATTAATCATATTAATAATATTCAAATATAATGTGAGCATATTATTAGACAATCTAATTATATTAGGTTTGCTACAGTTAATCGAGCTAGCACGGGGACCAAATGGACCTACGGTTCCGAGCTCCAATAATTCCGAAATATTAATTGAACTCTCGTTACCGTAGATGGAAATATAAGCCGAACAAACTTCGGTGTCCATCGATATAGTCACTACATATGGATATAGCCCTTCACGAATATCTCATAAATAGAGCCGGGTCATAAGTCCGTTATACCCCTCTAAATATTTTATCTCTTAAGCACCATTGATTCTATAATGAACAATTCATTCATAACAATTATGAATATAATACTTTCTATTCGTAATAGAAAAGTTGAGCGCTCAAAATTATTCAAGTCCCGAATCAACTCTTCAAAGAGATATTCTTCTACTTCTCGAAAGAAGGAGTGAATTCCATATCTATGTAAAACGTTCCCAGCTACATACCAAATCATATCCCCAAAATACGTAGTTATTGGCCGGGACTGTTACACCAACCTCACCATAGTAAATCAAAGGACACAGCCTAACATGCAGGAGTTCGTAGTACACTCAAGATTAAGATTAATCCATATATGACCATCTAGTAGATAAAATGAATTTCTTGGGTTAACAGATATTAAAAGAAATTCATATTTATCTGAGTCCAGTCCTATATGATCATATCATACAAGGTGCCTCCATTCTCATGTCACCACATGAACGAACCCGGATCAAGGTCGTCATACAAGTATAGAATGGACCGCAGCTATAGATAAACCACAAACAAAGTACCCACTCTGTTTGCTCTCTATGGACAATTTAGATTACTAACTTCAGACTTAAATCCTCTTGTGTATCAAACATACACTAAGTCTAAAGGTACAAAAGTAATCAAGGTAAACAAGACAATTAGACAATATGCAATTAAATCAAACAACTCTGATAAATGAATAACCCGTTTATAATTATTACAATAATCAATTCCGTTTTACAACACATGAAGCTCTAGGACATAAATCCCAACAGCTTTATGTTAGTAAATCAAATTTGCACACATTAAGCTTAATTTAAAACATGCCACATGTATCAATAATAATTAAACATATTTCATAACATTTATGTAATATGAATATTATTTAACTATTCAAATATTTAACATTTAAATATCTAAATAATTAATTAATATAATTATTATTATATATGTATTTTTATTTACATTAAATAACAAATACATATATTAATGACATGTGTCAAAGTCTCATTTGACAATTAATTAATGTGTATCTAATCAAATTATGTATCAAATATAAATACACAATAATTACGATTGACCAAAATCCCCTAAAGCATGTGTTTTCGTTTAACCGATTAAACGATTCGAATTAACTCATTTAATACGATGAAGTATTATGAATAATATGTATTATTAATAACGCGTTGCCCAAGTGCTCAATGAGTACACTTCATATTATGAGACTCTCTAAGTTTATGTTTATCCGTCACGAAATCCAATTTCGTGTCCATAATTCACTCACTCATGAATTATGACGACCACAGATAATCTCGCTAAACTATGCAAGTTGAGGTCATTGCATACGTATAATCCCTCTGTCACAGGCTATCCATATTATACCTGGGATATAGATAAGAACGTCAAATCCGTATGGTATAATATAGTCGACTTTCAAATTTGCGATCTCTAAATAACACTCGGAACTGATTTCCGAAGTTATACCACGACCATGGATTTACTAGATCGCAAACACGTGTATGATGCTTATGTCTTGTACACAGGACTGGCAGATTCTATCTTGATACACACAGGATATCATGAGCATCAGTCTACACCCAACGAAAAGGCGAAGGTCTGATATAAATAGATCGGTGACATGACTGGCATCAAAGTGTGGAGGATAACTCATATATTCACAGTGGTATCTCAAGTCAAAGGACCACTATGCTCGCTCAACTCGAGGAGATTCATATTGACGTTAGTGTATCATCTATTAGGAAATCTTCAGTGAGTCGTTCAACGTTTATCAAATAAACACATACATGTATATACGAGTCTCCCGAGACTCATGGTTCATTGGGATAAATCATCGGACCAAGTGACGATATACGACATGACTGGTCTCAGCGGATTTTACTAACCGACCCATGTTAATAAATCTTGACCAGTAACTTTATTTAAGGATATACAACTTATAGTGACGCTTCCCAATGTCAATTACAAACTACATTGTAACTGCGCACTACGTTGTAAATCCTATGGTCTTTGTCTAATATACACGTATCACTAAATCAGATTTAGTTTCAATCTAATCATAATTAGATATCTAATCGCAATTGGATCGAATATGTTTATAAAAGAAAAGAGGTGCTACCACTAAATAAGTAATATTATGGAAAAATGAATTGTTCGTATTTATGAATATGACATAAATACGATCTGGATTGACACTCTGAGCACCAACCCTAACATAAAACACTCGTTACTTGAGATTAGTTGGTCGCCAACTCCTATTTTTATCTCATTACCTCTACGACCTTTCTTAAACTCATACACCATGTGTTCAGTTTTTTACCTATATAGTCGTAAGCCTTTAACTTATAAGGTTTTTCTCTATTTCTCAAGTTTAGTCTTTATACCTTATTTAAACTCATCCACCAATACTCTATCATCAACAAATAGCATACACCATGTCACCTCATCTTGGATATCCTTAGTAATTACATACATCACTAAGGTAAAAAGATAATCGGCTCAGTACAGAACCTTGGTGAAAGCATATGATAATGAAAAGTGCATTGTTATTTCTCTCTGAGTCATGCCACAAGTCATTACGCTTTCATACATATCTTTAAAGGCTTGAATATAAGCAACATGTACTCATTTCTTTCCTAGTACCCTCCAAAAAAAGCATTTGGTACTTTATTGTATGCTTTTTTTTTAAAAAAAAAATCTATAAAGACCATTTGGAGGTCTTTCTCCATGATACGATAATGTTCTATCAAGCCCCTTAGTAAGTGTATTGCCTCATAGTTGATTTTACTGGCATGAACCCAAATTGGTTCTCAAATATACTTGTTTCTTGTTTTAACATGTGCTCAATTATTCTTTGACTCATTAGCTTAATGAATCAGTAATTTGCACAATTTTATATATCTCATTTATTCTTATAAATAGGTATCAAAATACTACTTTTCCATTCCTCTTGCATTAAAAAAAATATCATAATTGTAACAAATATTATTTTTCTATCTTATTAATCACTCACTCTTATTAAAGATAAAATATACACATTAAAAAAATAATATTTGAATCTAATAAAGATTTCTGCAATTAAGAACGTAAATCACCTATAATATAATGTGTTGTTCTTTTATATATGTGAAAGGGAATGATAGTGGAGTATGTGAATGATTGATTGTGTTTACTGTTTACTTCCTTTAAATGACTATGGAATGATAATGTAATTAGGTTGTCCCACGCAAAAATAGAAGGAATAATGAGAGCCTTATTATGGTGGAGAGGTGGGAATGAGATATCATTCCTATGATCGGTAAATTTATCCGTCTAAATCATTAATTTACTTAAAATGAATTAATAATTGATGGTAAATAAGAAATTTATAATTAATCATAAATAATAATAATAATAATAAACTAATGATTAATATTATTATGTACAATATTATAATAAACTTGTGTAGAGGAGTAGAGGGTGTGGATTCTTGTTTTGCAAAAACAAAATATATATTTTTATTTTATATTTATATAAAATAAATGTCTTATTATTGAAATAAATAAATAAGAACGGAGGCTAATCTTGGCATATATATTTTTAATGATAATAAAATGCAATTTAAGAAAATATATTCCTGAGTTCAGTCAATAGTCAAAGAAGCTTTGATAAAACTCGTAGATCAATGACTTGCCTTCTTTAAATAATAAATAAGAAAAATATTTAAAATGGAAAATGTATGAAGGAATGAATATGAATTAGTGTCAGAGTCAGAGAAGATGTTCAGAATTCCATAAAGTGACCCTTTTTTATTATTATTATTATTTGTTTTTTGAAAATTTCACCTCCCTATACGCCCATATTTGTTGCCTATAATTGACCATTGTCCACTTAAATTTTTTAATTTAAAAAGTTGTTATAATTCACCATTGTCCCCTTCTAATTAGGGCTTTGTAGTCACTAACTTTACATTATGGCTAAAGTAGGGAGATTATGTCGGTCCCGTAATTTCTCATGTTTCCTAATAATTTTAGGTGTGAATATATATCTCTATTAGTTACGGGAAACAATTAGTACATATATTGTTTTATGTTATTAGGTGTTATCCTAACATAGCTTGAATCTTAGGATTTTATAAATTTATATTCGAGTTGTTATAGCCGTGTAATTATTATTATTTTTTTTTTGGAAACGATGGAAACCCCGCCACCAAACCACCCATTCTGGGCCGCGGCGCAGGTAAAACCACCGGCTGTCTCAGGCTCTTACAAAAAGTGCACCCCCTGGATTCGAACCCAGAACCTCAAGGTGAGATCCTGGACCCTACAACACCAAGCCACACCCCTTGGAGACTATAGTCGTGTAATTACATTATGATGTTTTTATATATGAATGAATTTCATCTTAAAAAATGACCTTTTAGTGCATCTGACCGGTGCTTACACACACGTATAACGCAAACGCACGTATCGTTCAAGTAGTATAAAAAGTATTGATCCCACGATGACTTAATACCTAATCTATTAATTTTATGAGGTCAAATGATTACTAGTATCTAACAGGTTGTTTGATTGATTTGAAATGGTGATGATTTTAAATTTAAAAACAAGTAAATAAAATTACACGAAAGTAGGTTTAAGAAAATTCAATATTAGGAAACTATTTAGGGTTGTGAATCTTTCTAATATTATTTAAAAGATGAAGCAGTTATTTCATGTTTGTGTAATATATCGGTTTACTAACCTGAAACACTAAATTATGTGAAAGCCTTTGTCGATGGTCAGACGCAAATACCCAGTATAACTCAATTGAACCATATGTATATGTCAACCAAATTACCTGGATTCATTAAGTTTAAGTTCCAATTATGGCTACCCCGCCCGACATGTATATGTCTATCCTGTAAGGAAATCTATTAAAGGGTTATTTATCATCAAAGAAGATCGTGGGTTATTAAGTCTAAGGCTGAAATCTAAAATTCCTTTTGTTAAGTTTATTTTAGATTTACCAGATCAATCTTATTAGTGGCTAATTAACAAGACGCATTAAGCTTAAGACTTAATAAGTAAACATTTAAATTACCAATATCTTTCATCTATGTAGCGAGTGTTGGGTCGGTGGCTCCCAAACCAGTTGGCTTTAGGGCACCATATGTTAAGACACCCCTATAGACTTAATTGCTCAGACTTCATATATATATATATATATATATATAATATATATATATATATATATATATATATATATATATTATATATATATATATATTTGCAACATCCTTGATCCATGTAGCGAGCTTTGGGCCAGTGACTCCCAAACCAGTTGGCTTTAGGGCACTAGGTGTTAAAACACCCATACGAACTTAATAACTCGGATCTCATACGTTTTTTGATGTTTTTTTGTTGTTTTTTTTTACTCCGTCACTTTTTGAGATGCTTTCTCCAATTAAACTAGAGCACTAAATATTACAAACTTTTAAGTTATAGTTTATGCCTGTATGTTACCATGCATGTTGATAATACTTGCTAACTGAGCATATGAAGATCCATTTTAGTCAGTATTATGGAGAATTCACAAATTAAAATAATTCAAAAAGAAATAAACAAAAAATTAACTTGTTCCGAAATAGGTTTTAGACACGTCTCATGAGTGAAAACTCCTTACTCAGCTATCTCTTACCAATTTCACATTTTTAGTCAAAATAAAAACGCAAAATATTTTTGTAATTTTTGAAAAAATTTCATTTTTTTTTGCATTTTTCGAAATATTTTGGACTAAAAATAAAAACAACACACAACTAAAATCAAGATACTAATCAACTAATTTCCTCCCCAAACCTAAATGAGACATTGTCCCCAATGTCTTAAACAGTAGAAGAGTTTAGAAGATGGTACCTGGTTAACTGAAATTCTACACGAAAATTTAAAGGTTAAGATCCATATTAATCCGACGCCTCTTACCACGATCGTCCTCAGACCAATTTATCTTTGAAAGGATAGAGTCAATTTGTGGTTCATAGGCTAAGATTTGGCCAATTAGATCCGGAGCAGTTCTGGCAGTGAAGAGGAATTCTTTTAAAGGTTTTGACACGAACCCATTTCTTCGGGCATCATCAAGAAACACACAAAGAAAATCATAAAATCCTTCAACGTTGTACAGTCCAAGTGGTTTCTGGTGTATGTTCAGGTTCGCCCAAGATAACACTGTAAAAATTTCCTACAATGTACCCAAGCCACCTAGCAAAGCAATAAAAGCATCAGCACGGGTAATCATTTCTACCAATCGTTCAGACATACCTGGCACAATCAGTTCCTCTCTGTTTCATAGTCCAATAAGATTTGCTTCTGCCAAGGGTTTTTGAATGATTCCCAAAATTTGACTGTCTCCTTCTTGTACAGCCTTTGAAACGATCTCCATAAGTCCAAGATTGCATCCGCCATATACTAAGTGCATATTCCTTACAACTAAGACTCGACCCAATTCATGTGCTGCTTCTACGTATTGTGGCTTAACACCAACACTAGTACCGCAAAACACACAGATGTTTTCAACTCGTCTTCTTGAAGTGGCTTCCATGTTTTACTCTGGATGTCTTCAAAAGTGCAATGATGAGTTGAATTTATAACACCTGAAAATGGTGAGTAAAATAATAGCACCAGTACCTGTCAAATGACAATTATTAGTTGACAGTAAAATAAATAGTGATAGTCAAAAAGGTCTGGATCATGTCAGAGAAAATAAAAGAAAACAACAAAACAAATCACAATTATTAGGAAAATACAAAGAGATATAATATTTACAATAATGGGCGGCTTGATTGACGTCTATGTGTCAGGGACAAGCTTCCCATCCAATTTTCTTATAATTGGCAAACAGGTCTTTTTGAGTCAGATTTCCTAGACTTAACTGTTGTCTTTCTTTTGGAATTGTGAATGGCTATATGAACATATCCATTGGGATGCGTCTCAAGTGTTGAAGATATATCATCTACAGAATCTTTACTCAAGCCATCCCTAATGAATTTAATTTTATCTTCGCGATTATCAGACATCATTCCTAAAGAACGACAACGAGTATTGCAATTCCAGCGTGCACATTTGTAACAAACACCCATTTTCTTAGCTCTACGTTTCTTTGCATATGTGCTTCTTCCAAATCCGGGCAAATAAGAATTACAGGAATCGGAATACTCACCTACTAATCAGACCTGTGCTTCAATTACCCAACGAATATCATTAGGAACACCATGGATCGTTAGTAATCCCATCCGTTCCAAGTGAGCTTTGTAGACTTTCATCAAAGAGTTTTGAGGGAGAAAAGGAAATTGCTTGTGAAGATTTGCGAGAACTTCTTCCATCCTGGAATGTCTTAATCTGCAAAAACTAAACACACAAAATTAAATCACACCAAATCACAATATATACACAAATTGCATGGGTTGCCTCCTTGCGAGCGCTAAGTTTAAAGTCGTCAGCTAGACGTGACTTCTCGAACGTTAGGCTGGATCTGAAAATGTGACACTTTCTTTTTGTCGCTCAAATGATTCTCCCTAGTAGTGCTTGACACACTTGTTTTTAACCTTGAATGTTTTGCTGGAGTCATGATCATGTATCTCAACGACTCTATCTGGTAAAACTTTGGTGATCACAAATGGATCTGACCACTGTGATTTTGGCTTCCATGGGAAGAATTTAACCATTGATTGTTTAACATTACCTTCTGCCATAGTTCCAGTTGTATGCGCACTAACTTCTCATCATTTCTTTTCCTTGCCTTTTCTTTGTACAATTTGGCATCCTCAAAAAGCTGATTGTGAAATTCCTCCAATTCGTTGAGCTGGTGGAACTTTTTCTCTTCTGTTGCTTGTAGTGCAAGAATAGGATTCTTCAGTACGCAGTGCGCTTTATCTTCAAGCTCCACAAGTAATTGACATGCTTTAAGTTTGTCAGCAGAACTTTGCATTGTATTGGAGGTCTGAATGGTACTATTTATCACATCAAGTCTGAAACATTCCTCATTCTCTTCATTCGGGAAATTCATGGCTTTAAAAACATTGGATGTTACTTCTTGGTCTTGTACCCTCATGGTTAGTTCTCCTTTTTGTACATCAATAATGGTTCGACCTGTAGCCAAGAATGGTCTCCCGAGGATGATTGGCACGTCTGCGTCTTCCTCCATATCAAGGACAATAAAATATGCTGGGAAAATAAATTTGTCAACCTTGACCAGCACATCATCAACTACGCCTTTTGGAAATATGAGCGTTCTATCAGCAAGTTGTAGAGAGACTGAAGTGGGTATCGTTTCACCAATCTGCAGTTTCCTGAAAATAGAAAAAGGCATCAAGTTAACACTTGCACTTAAATTACATAAAGCCTTACCAAAATTATGTTCTCCTATGATGCATGGAATGATGAAACTGTCAGGATCTTTAAACTTCGGGGGAAGTTTCCTCTGAATGATGGCACTGTATTCTTCCGTCAATGATATTGTCTCGTAGTCTCCCAATCTCCGTTTTCGTGAAATAATGTCTTTCATGAATTTTACATAGCTGGGTATTTGTTCCAATGCTTCTGCAAATGGAATGTTGATGTGCAACTTTTTGAACACCTCCAAGAATCGAGCAAACTGCTTGTCCAGTTTATTCTTCTGAAGACGCTGAGGAAAAGGTGGAGGTGAAGTGATCTGTTCTTTTTCCTTTGCTTCTTTTTCCTCCATCTGTTGCTTTGTTTCTTTTGGAACTTCCTCAGCAGTTGTTTTGGCTCCAACATCTTTGTCGATTTCAGTACCGCTTTTTAACATGATGGCATGACACTGCTCCTTCCTTATGTTCCTCGGATTTGGTTCAGTGTTGCTAGGAAGGTTACCTTGCGGTCTGTAACTCTGAGCATTGGCCAGTTGTCCAATTTGATTCTCCAGTGCTTTAATAGAAGCTGATTGACTTTGAATTAATGTTTTTTGAGATTGAATATAGCATCATATCTTACTGCTTGAGAGTCGTATTTTGCTTCTATCTTTTTCAAGTGGGTCAACACTTTCTGTTATTCCTGATTCATTTGCATGCTCCTGGCCTTTGTTCTGTTGTTGGAATCCGGGTGGTGGGTTGTTCATTTGCCCTGAATTGTTGCTCTATGTGAAATTTGGATGATTCCTCCACCCTAGGTTGTAGGTGTTCGAATATGGATTGTTCCTCTATCTGTTGAAATTATTGACATAATTCATCGTTTCTTTATGTTGGTTGAAAGATTCTGACTCAGGTGCTCCTCCAAATGGTGAACTTGTGGATCCACCATTAACTTTCATGTTAAGAGTTTCCAGATTTTTGCAAATCACATCCAACTTGGAATTCAGTGCTGTGTTGGCTCTAACTTCATAAATTCCTGCAATTCTTTGGATCAAGTTTCTTTCTATTGGCCACAATGAATTATTGTTAGCCATCTCTTCAATTAGGTCTCAGGCATGATCTTCTCCTTTTGCCATCAAAGCTCCTCCAGCAGTAGCATCAATTGTGGTTCTCATTATTCTAGAAAGTCCATTGTAGAAGGTTTGGACTTGTAGCCACTTTGCGATCTCATGATGAGGACATTTCCGGAGTAAATCTTTGAATCTTTCCTAAGCTTCACAAAGGGATTCTGAATCTTGTTGTACAAAAGATGTGATGTCATTCCTCAACTTTGCAGTTCTTGCTGGTGGAAAGTACTTTGCAAGGAATTTTGTGGCTAGAGTGTTCCAAGTTGTGATGGAACCTGCTGGTAGTGAATGTAGCCAAACTTTGGCTCTGTCTTTCAAGGAATATGGAAAAACTCGTAGTCTCATAGCTTCTTCAGCTGCTCAGTTGTAGTTGAAAGTACCACAAACTTCCAGGAAGTTGCTGATGTGGACATTAGGATCTTCAGTTGCATTTCCCCCAAACTGTACTGACCGCTGAATCATCTGGATGTATATTTTGATGTCACACGTATTTTCTGGTAAATGAGGAAGTACAATACAGGAAATGAAGTCGTCGACCACCGGAATGGTTCTGTCTCGAATGGGTATCGGTGGTGCAACTTCCAAAGGTTCAGGTTCCATGTTGACTAAAGCTTCTTGGCCTTCTCGCCTTTCCCTTCTCAACTGTCTGATGGTTCTTTCAATTTCTGGGTTAAACGGTCGGAGTTCAAAGCTTCTAGTTCGTCTCATGTAGTTTCTGAGAACTTGAAACACAAGAAAACAAAAACAATAAGTAAAAAAAAATTAGATACAAGTAACGTATCTAACCCCAAAACTAATAGTGAAAGATAAATAAGTCCCCGGCAACGACGCCAAAAACTTGACCGGTGCTTACACACACACGTATAACACAATCACACGTATCGTTCAAGTAGTATAAAAAGTATCGATCCCACGATGACTTAATACCTACTTTATTAATTTTATGAGGTCAAATGATTACTAGTATCTAACAGGTTGTTTGATTGATTTGAAATGGTGATGATTCTAAATTTAAAAACAAGTAAATAAAATTGCACGAAAGTAGGTTTAAGAAAATTCAATATTAGGAAACTATCTAGGGTTGTGAATCTTTCTAATATCATTTAAAAGATGAAGCGGTTATTTCATGTTTGTGTAATAAATCGATTTACTAACCTGGAACACTAAATTATGTGAAAGCCTCTGTCGATGGTCAGACGCAAATACCCAGTATAACCCAATTGAACCATATGTCTATGTCAACCAAATTACATGGATTCATTAAGTTTAAGTTCCAATTATGACTACCCCCGCCCGACAGGTATATGTCTATCATGTAAGGAAATCTATTAAAGGGTTATCTGTCCTCAAGGAAGATCGTGAGTTATTAAGTCTAAGACTGAAATCTAAAATTCCTTTGTCAAGTTTATTTTAGATTTACCAGATCAATCTTATTAGTGGCCAATTAACAAGACGCATTAAGTTTAAGACTTAATAGCTAAATCTTTAAATTACTCAAACTATAAAATAACCCCTTATAAACCGGTGATATTAGAATTAATCACAACCCCAGATAACTAACTTAGTTACGACACATAACTATGACTAGTAAAAACTTAAATAAAATAAAAGACATAAAGTAAAATGCTGAAAAGTAAATTGCTGAAAAGTAAATGACAGAAAGTAAATGCTGAAATTAAATACTGAAAATTAATTGCTGAAAAGTAAATGCTGAAAAGTAAATTACTGAAAAGTAAATGCTGAAAAGTAAATTGCTGAAAAGTAAATGCTGAAAAGTAAATTGCTGAAAAGTAAATAAAATAAAAGTACAATAAAAGAAAATGCTGAGGTAAAATGATCCACTTTTATTACTTCTATTTTAGATATCTCCCTTAATATAATATATTAACTTTGCATGATAATTATCAACCAGCCATATAGGCGGTATCCAGATTAAGTCAAATTAATAATTAATTACCAACCGACCAATCAGGCGGTATCTAATTTAGTCAGATTAAAACCAATTTAAATAATTACCAACCGACCAATATGGCGGTATCCTCGTTAAGTCGGGTTTTAACTAGTTTATATATTATAATTAAGGGAGATTAATCTAAATATTAGTAGTAAAAGTTTTACCTTTTACCACAGCAAAGGGGAGTTACCTCCTCATTACTGAAAAGTAAAAACTGAAAATTAAAGAAAGAAAAGTATTGTGCGTAAAAGTAAATTGCGGAAAGTACAAACTCAAAAGTAAAGAAAGGAAAGTGCGAAAGCGGAAATTAATTACTGAAAGCTGTAAATAAACAAACAAGATACAATCTTCTTAGTATTATTAAGGAATTCCTTAGAAGAAAGTATGAATTTACAAATGAAATGACTTGGTATTTATAGGCAAAATTTTGCCTCCATCAAATCATCCACCAAACCCATTATTAATTGCTCCACTAATTGCTCCACCAAATCCATTATTAATTGCTCCACTAATTGCTTATCATCTTTGGTGGTGATTTGATAATTTTTATTATTTATTTATTAATTTAATTTTTTTGCTTTGAAAATGACTTTAATAATTATACACAACACACTTCTGGATGGTTCATCAATTTCGGGCATGAAATCTTCAGAATTCGAAATTATTTTGTCTTTCAAAGTTGTAGATCTTTGCCCTTATTTGACCCACATTTCGTCCTAAATGATTGCATTGTGTCCCAATATCATTTTATCTGCAAAATAAACTAAAACACATCAAAACGTTCATCAAACCCGATAAACTAAACAAAATATTAAGTTAAATGAGTGATAAATATTGATATATGTTCCGCTCATCAACATCCACATCTATATTTATTTATTTTTATCCTCGATTTATTAAGTTTTCCTTACATACAGGGTCTTAAATAATTAATGGACTTTTATTTTTATTTTTTTAAAAAAATCTAAATAGAATAAAAAATTTATAATTTATTCCAAGCTAAACTTAAAAACTTATATTTAATTCTATGAGTGTAAAAGTACCAAAAAATACAAGGAATTAACCAAAAAAATTCAAAAAAAAAAAATCAAACACACATCTTATACGCATATGGAGTGTAGTGTGTGTTTGAAAAAAAATGTTATTATTATTATTTTTCATTTTTAATTTAAGACGTAAAAGTCGTAAATATCTCCCAAAATATAAAAGTATTTCGCGAAATTTTTTATATTATCGATTTACAAATCATAAGTTTAAAACAAGACTCAATATCAATATGTTTATAAATAAAAAATGGTAAAGAATGAATAGTTTAAAAATAATAATTTCAAACTACTCATTTTCAAAAACTCATATATCTTTTATCTAAACTCCAAATTTCAAATTGTAAAAATATACATATACTTAACATACATACCTATAATTTTTATCAACAAATCTCTCTTAAATTCAGACTTACATAAAGTCGGAATTAGCCCCAAAATTATGATCACAGTCACATTGTTAACCCTCAGTCACATTAAACATAATCACATTTGTCGACATTCAGTCACATTTATGACATCAATCACATTTTCAACTATTTGTCACATTACCAACCCTCAGTCATATTGAGTCTAGTCACATTACCGGCCCTTATTCACTTTTGTGACCTTAATTATCTTAGTTATCTTAGTCATATTGCCGACTCTCAATTATAGTAAGCACATTCACAATTATGACCTCAGTCACATTTGTGATATCAATCATATTAGTTATCTCAGTCACATTAAGCACAATCACAATTATGACATCAGTCACATTGCCAACCCTCAAATACATTGAACACAATCACAATCGTGACATCAGTTGGCAATGACTCACAATCACATTTGTGATCTCAATCACATTACCGACCCTATGACGTATTGAGCATTATCACATTTGTGACATCAGACACATTATATTTTGTATTTGTATGTTTTTAACTTTTTTTCAATTTTTTTTTTAAAAAACTGGCCGGATAAAGCCAGGGTCTGGGCCTGGCCTGAAGGGGGCCGACCCGACAGATGCTCGGGCCGGGCTTTTTCCGGGCCCGTGCCAATATTTTCCTTGTCGGACTCGGGCCGGGTTTATCAAAACCCGGGCCCGATTTGGCCCATTGCCACTCTTAAATCTTAGTTTAAAAAAGTACAAATACCAGTTGCCTGAGGAATTAAAATATAAAGTTATTATTAAAATTATAAATATTGAAAAATTATTAAACTATTCATTTATCCATAAATAAATGAATAACTTCGCTAATTCGCTAAAATAATTTTCTGTCCCAAAAATATTATTTTATAGAGATTTTATATTTATTGCTACTTTGAGTTTTGATATCGAGCGTTAGATTAAAATAGAACAATTATTCAAAATTTATATCTGAAATCAAAAATTTAAATTTAATAACCCACCCGCATATAGGGAAATGGGAAAAAAAAATACCCGCCATAATTTTTATAGAGAATTTTATTATTATTATTATTTTAGACAATTAATAAGCATATTGGAAACTTAAAAATGGACTTTTATTTATTATATAACAAGTCATCAATATCGTAAGCTTGAGATTCTATTAGAAACCCTCTTCTTGGATTCCAAACCCTAGCTAAAACTTCCATCAAATTATGTGCATTATTTAGGAATGGCAGTGGGTAGGGTATGGTGCGGGTTTGCCATTACCAAACCCGCACCCGCATATGTAAATAAATTACCAAACCCTCACCATACCCGTTGCGGGTTTTAATTTTCATTACCAAACCCGCACCGCATATAAAAATAAATTACCAAACCCGCATTGGTACCCAACGGATTTTTTACGGGTTTTTAAAATATTGAATTACTTTGTGTTCTTAATAATATAATTTTTTTAATTAAATAATTTATTTTTAATTGCTAGCTATAGTTTTCACATTTGTTTTTCATTTAACATATACAACATGCAATATATGTATATACAGTACATAGATAACATAATGTATGAAAGACTCGGTACCATATGTTTATTTTTTCATATAAACATAATTAAAACGAGTTCTTCCATTCATAATTATAATGATCTAAGTTAGCCAACTTAATCGACAATAAGCTAAAAACTAATCACCAATCTTTGGTCATATTTTTTTTATGCTAATTGTAATGAAAGTGATGCTTACAAATCTCAAGTGGTGTAAGTGTAATGAACAAGCAGGAAAGCTACTGAAGTTGCTGCAAACACTAGCTTATTTTGCTCCTCTCTCGTTTCTGATCATATGAACTTAATCCAAATTTTTGTATTATAATTTTATTAACAAGTGTGATTAAAAAAAATAATAATAGTCATGCAAAAAATCTTCAGATGGGCAGGTTGCGGGCTGCGGCTGAGTGGGAGTGTGGAACTGTGGATTAATGTTTTAGGTTTAGGTTTTGTTAGTTGTTTTTATATAAAGTTTTTTTATATTGTCCTAAAAATATTAATTAATAAAAAATAATATTGCGTGTATGCGGATACCCGCAACAGATACTCGCATTTTTTCTTAATTACCAAACCCGCAGCGGGTTCTACTTTAAATTACCAAACACGCACCGCACCCACTAATATATTTACCAAATCCTACCCATTGCGGGCGGGTTTTTACGGGTTTGCGGGTTTGTGGGTAAAATTGCCATCCCTAGTATTATTGCTTTAATAGATCTAAACCCAATCAATTTAAAAATATATATATATATATTTTTAATATTATTTAGGCAAAAATATAAAATTGACCCTCTAACTTTCATGTTTTTTAATTTCAGTCATCTAACTTTCAGTTTTGTCAATTCAGTCCTTTAACTTTCAATTTTTATCAATTCAAGGCTCTGTTACAAATTCGTTAATGTTGCCGTTACAAATTAGTTATGCGCCCTAGCATAACTATTAAGTAAAAAAAATGTGCTCAGTCCAATTCGAAAATTATTTAAAAAAAAAAAAACTGAATTTATGACAATTTTAACCTGCATTATGTTAGAAATTTAGGTAAAAGTATTTTAAAATTGGAACTGGCATATCAGTCAAAATTGTGGCTTATCGAGTGGGGAAACAAATCGACCGAACCGAACCGAAACGCAAACCGAACCAGACCGGAATGAATTTAATATTTTTTCTAACGGTTCGGATTGGCTCACCCCAAATGGTAAAAGTAACAAATTACAAATATTTTATTAAATTAATTTTCATTAACCACCAAATAAATTAAATAATATCACAAATAAAATTATAAAATAACAACATAATGTGATTAGATTTTAAAAAATTTTAATTTTTTTTTAAAAAATAACAACATAATTCCGGTTTGGTTCGGTTTGCGTTTCGGTTCGGTTCGGTCGATTTTTTTCCCCACTCGATAAAGCCCCAATTTTGACTGATATGCGAGTTCCAATTTTGAAATACTTTTACCTAAATTTCTAACATAATGTAGGTTAAAAATTGTCATAAATTCAGTTTTTAGGGCGCATAACTAATTTGTAACGGCAACAGTAACAAATTTGTAACAGAGCCTTGAATTGACAAAAAATGAAAGTTAGAGAACTGAATTGACAAAACTGAAAGTTAGAGAACTGAATTGAAAAAAACGTGAAAGTTAGAGGATCAGTTTTTACATTTTTACCTATTATTTATTATTGCAAATAAATTAACAATATCTGATAGCTACTCCGTAGGTCCCCAATCTATGCAGATTATGTACTGTTGGGTATTTATACCTCAAAATTTATATTAAATTTTGAGTTATTGATCTAATGCATATGAAAAGAGATGATAATTTTCTTCGTCCCAACTGGATCTCTTCTCATTTGAAACGAGATTTTAGATATATTATTATGTTTCATTTTAAAAAGGGATGAGATAAGATAAAAGAAAAATATCTCGAAAACTCAAACAGGATTAGAGGAAGTTTAAAAGATGAGAGACATGATTGGAACAAATTATTATCATGATTTCATAAATGAAATGAGACTGAGATTAATAAATCCCCGCCATATTCCTAATCCTATATATAATAATAGATATTAAAAATTAAAATAATATTAATGATTTATCCATCATCAAATTATAAGAGATCAGTGGCTCAAAGTTTTGTATTAAAATTTCAAGTCCAAATAGCTTAATCCATTACATATTGCCTCATTTTTTGTAAATATTATATTCCTAGTAACCATTATTATAAAAAAACTTCCTCAAAAGAATATTTATCACGAGTCGGAGTCCAAAGACAGTCTTTTGATGCAAATGAATATGTTACATGTCTTCTCATCAATTAATTGTGGGACTCTTTGATTTTGGCTTGGAGCCCCACTCACATGCCATGTTCCCTTGTCACTTGTCACTTGTCCTTATTTATTTTTAAATATTGGAAATCAATTGTCAAATTATTCGATCTAAAATTAAATATAGTAGGTAAAATTTTTGATTGTCTCAAATTTTTATGAAAAATATATTATATAAACTTGAACTCAAGACATTATAAATCATTTGTCACTAAACCACACCCATTTAGAGCATTTTATCATTACTTTTGTTAATAAAATACTTTTTTGATTGTTTAATTATTATATCGTATTTAAATCACATGAACATTATTTGAACGTAAAATCTTTTAATATCATTTAAGAATACTCCTAAATTTATTTGAGTTTGTCCCACTTGGCTTTTAATTATTTCCTTTTCGTGAGGTCATGCATGTAATGTATTGATCTCAAATATTTTTCTAGCGTATTTCTTTGACCATATTATCCACATGGCAAGACTTTAAATGCTTCTTCTATTTTTTCTTCCATTGTTTTAATCAGGGCATAAATTGCGTTACTTCCAAGGATTTGATACCTTGATTGATTCAATTACACCGACCACAAGTGCATGCATTGTGTGATGATTTTAGAACTTAGAAAAATGCATGTGAAATTGAATTATGAATTGAAATATTTAAAATTTAATATTAAAAAATAAACATAAATCTTGATCATATTTTATATATTAGTCACAAGTTATATGGACACCCAAATTTAGCTCAAATTAACGTCTCTAATATAAAATCAATAGTATTTTATTATTTATTTTTTGCTCAAAAATTTATCTATTAGATTGACCCAAATACAAAATCTCGATAAAAAAATCTATTGTTATTTTTTTACACAAAAATTAAGTACTAAATTTGGTACGTTCACATTTTAGGTTTTAATATTTTATTTTTATCTTTTATCAATAAAAATTATATTTTAAAAACTCGTTTAGAATCTATTAGGACAACCTCTAACCGCAGTCACCTATGTATTAGTGAACAAAAAAGACTTTAATGAGACAAACATTACTGAAACGTATCACATTATTAGTATGTGATTCAACAAAACTACTGTCACATTTATTCTCTTTTTGAAACTACTCAATCATAATAGAAATTGTAATACTCTATATGTTAATTAATAATATATCTGATTCAGCTTGAGTAGTTGCCTTAAAGATCCAAGATTTTCCTCAAAAGTACAAATTTTCAGAGGGAGACTTCATGGAAATATATTAAAGTTAGATTAGGTACCACTTTTAAATATAATGACCTTTCCTTATTTAAAGGACAGTCCATGAATTCTGGGTCAGGCAAGCTCTTTATTTGATGTTTAAATTCCTCAACGGAGTTATTACATTTTTTTTTGGAAACGATGGAAATCCCGTCAGCAAACCACCCATTCTGGGCTGCGGCGCATGTAAAATTACCGGCTGTCTCAGGCTCTTACAAAAAATACACCCTCTGGATTCGAACCCAGAACCTCAAGGTGAGATCCTGAATCCTACACCACCAAATCACACCCCTTGAGGACACAAAGTTATTACATATGAAGAAGTTTTTAGAATTACAAATGAAACTTCGAGTTTATATTCATCATGGGTAGGAACCGAAATTCAATTCTACGAGATATAATCTTCTGCTATTCTTCAATAGCTCAATGATAGAACAGCCGATTATTAATTGATTTGTTTTTTTGTTTGTTTTGTTTTTTTTTTTTTTAAAAATGCTCAAAAATTGAATTATTGATGTGACCCAAGTTTTTTTTTGGGATTCAAATTTTTATTACATGCAGAAATTTTAACAAGCTCTACATCTACTCGCGTGTATCTAGCTATCTTCTTTAACAAATATTAAAAAAATTACACAATAAAATCATGGGAAAGTGACAGAATCTGTAAAGTTTGAAATTTGTTCTAAATTGTTTCTGATAAGGTGCCCATTTTTCATGCATGGATTAAACTACTTTTGACCGTATTCCTTTTTCATCATAAAGTATTCAAACTTTTCAAAACCTCTTGGCAACTAATTGAAACAGCTATAGCAATCTCTTTTTCAGATTAATGATAGTGAGTTTGAATTATAAGTCCCAATTGATGTGGTTTGGTAGTGTAGGATCCAGGTTCTCACTTTGAGGTTCTGGGTTCGAATTCGGATGATGTATTTATTGTAAGAGTGTGAGACAATCGAGAGTTTTACTTGCTCCACTTAAGTAAAAAAATGAATGATTTGACGGTGTGAAATTTCCAATAATTTCAAAAAAAAATTAAATTATAGAATGATCTTAATTCAGAGATGTTATTGTTATCTAACACAATAGTTGATATGGGTCCCTCTAATTATCTTTTTGGTAATATTTGAAAGATTTGGCTGGGAAAGTTTCCTTCTATTTTTTTTTCTTGCCCATGTTCAAAAGGGTTCAAACATTGGCACTAGATGTTGAACTTCTAGATATTCGATATAATTCAAAAATATTAAAATTATTCTCAATCATGTGGGTCATTCGTTTTGTCAGAATTAGTTTACTTTTTCGAGAGGGAGAGAATGTTTGGCATTTCAGAAAAATTTTGGCTTGTTGTTTCCTTTTTTTAGTGTTAATTGTATGATTAAAGATGCGTCATTGGGTGTGTCATATAATGTACATGTATCATCTTTACCGATTTTATTTTAATTTTTTGAAATTTTTAGGAATACCACCGTGAAATCACATCTTTCGGATTTAAATGAAACATGTAAAATTATCGACTGTCTCATACTCTTATAAGAAATGCATTATCTGAATTCGAACTCATAACCTGAAAGTCAGACCCTAAACCCTACACCACCAAATCACGCCTATTAAAGATCTTCATCGTTCAAGATAATCACACAGAACCATCTTAAGTTTACGTATAAATTACACGTACATATTAACATATTTTGAGGTTAGTATTGTGGTCGGGAAGTTGTAAAAAAATATAGTACTAAAGTATTTGATAAACACTTGAAGGTGTGTTTGAAAGTTTGTCCCCAAGGGTGTGGTTTGGTGGTGTAGCGTCCAGGATCTCACCTTCAGGTTCTGGGTTCGAATCTAGGGAGTGCACTTCTTGTAAGAGCCTGAGACAGCCGGTGGTTTTACCTGCGCCGCGGCCCAAAATGGGTGGTTTGGTGGCGGGGTTTCCATCATTTCCAAAAAAAAAAAAAAAAAAAAATAAGTGTTTGAAATTAATGTGATTTGATCTCAAATCGTTACAATAAAAACTTATAATATCTATATAATTTTTGTTAAATGTCATCTTGAAACTTTTTGATGGGAAACATGCAAAGGACAGTATTCAGTGTTTGATACTTTGATTTATGAATTTTGAGGAAGCCACTGGGCGGGATACATAATAAATAATCCTTCATTTTAGTAGCCAAACATACAAATTGCTTGTTAATGATAAAAAAATGATTTTAACTTGAACTAGTTTAAATACAGAGGAAGATTTCGGCATAAAATGCTAAAAGGAATGGTGAAATGTCTTGAGCAGCCCATGAGTTAGCATGAATAAGAAATTAAGAACACAGACCATGTTAAAAAAACCTGAGGGAAGTAGAAGTGAGTATTGTGGGTGGCGACCATCCTGGAAATTAAGAGGAAAATGAAGCAGAACATGTAAAATATTAAATCCTGGAAAATTAAGAGAAACTGCACATAAAGAAGAATCATATACCCGAAAAACATTTATGCCATACATTAAAAAACATACATCAAAATGTCTTGAGCAGCATTTAAACACCCATTAGTTGCCCTCGGGGGCTTGACCGAGTGGTTTTCATGTATCTATCTTTGGTTGGCTACCTGAGTTTGAATCTTGGGGGAGGTAGGGACTGAAAAATCAATTTGTGCCCACCCACTACCTTTGTAAGAACATACATTAAAAAAAAAATCACAAAAACAGCTCAACATTCACAAGGAAAGATACCAGCTTTCCCAAACATAGTTATAGCATAATGTGTGCATTTGTGTCTCTGTAGACATGGATGTGATTATTTTGTAAATAAATGTGATATCATAATCTTTTATGGAGGAGTCTTTCTAAAAATGTCTACAAAATTAATCATATATTTCTACTAATGAAACTTCCCAAAAAATCCAAAAACATAAAACAGTACGCCAGAAATATCCTTAGAAGCTACTCACAGAAACAGCAAAAGAATTCCAAAATAAGGTAGTAACTAAATTCTAAACTTCCTTACTGACCTTATATAATGTATCCAGGGTAAGAAGATACAATTATCCAGCCCTGCCTTTTGAAATAACTGCAAAATCATACTTTCCTTATCAAACAATGACCAGAAAATAAATTTTGATAATGGTTTCTTCTATAACAAAAAAGAATCCATATAAATTAATCTTCAAGTTTTCTAAACCAAACTTCCTGACTATCTTGAACCAAATTCTGCAAAGTCCAAAGTTGGAAAGCAACTAGAGTATCATCTGGTTGGAAAGTGACTTAAATTATCAATTCTTTAGCAACTTCACTCTTAAGGGGAACCAGAACCAAAGTACTTACTAGAAAAGGCTGGAAATCCCAACCTGCCCTACCGTCCATCATGTCTACTGCAAACACGAGACTCGCAACATATGTAACGAAGCTATCCTTTGATATTTGTTTTTTTGGGTTTGTGCACACACAATCAAATGACCTAAATCAATACTCACAGTACTCTGTGGTTGATGGAAAGCGCGAGACATCATATATATATATATGCGACTCTACATTTTTCACCAAAGAGAAAACTCAAACAGACGTAATCTTCTCCATGCATCACCTATATTCCAAATAAAAGCAGTAAGAACTATGACGTAAATGGATAGTAGATGATAATTACCATGTAAAAGAGAAACTTGGGGAAGTAACTGGCAAAGAAACAAAACGAAGTCCTGATGCAACAAATGGCTTATCACAGTCTTCCTCAATTATCTTCCAGTCAACCTGTGCTACTCGTCTTGCTTCTTGGCCTTCTTTAAGTTTCTTCTGAACCAAGTATGGGAATTTCGCTGAGATACTGTTTCAAATTTCCAACACAAACAAACTGATAAACATTATATACTTCTTGAGTCATCATTTAAAATAAAGAATCATAGGCCAGGATGCCAAAATCCAAATGTCAAACTACATTAGTTTTTCACGAACAATTTTCAGTGTTGTAACATCCAAAATTTAATTTCCTTACATAAAATTGTAAACTATACTCTGCATATAGCTATGATGCTCATACTATTAAAAAATCAGACAAGTTCCTGAAATATTTAGATCTCTGAGTAGTGACTTGGACATATTGGCTGTCCTAGTATGAATAGTCAGCTCACTTAATCATCAGAACTGTCATGATTATTGCACATAAAATAATTACTACCTTCATACTAATACTACAAGCAAGTGAAATACACGGTTTAGAAAAGGTTAATGGAGAAAAACATTATGCATGTCCACCCCGATACAGAAACACGTACCTATCCATTGCAAACTGACTTAAGTAAACAGGAGTGGGATCAATATCGTCTGTAGGACCAAATGGTTGCACAGCACGTATATCATCCAGTTCA
Organism: Zanthoxylum bungeanum; assembly: GCA_019454045.1. Taxonomy (NCBI): domain Eukaryota; kingdom Viridiplantae; phylum Streptophyta; class Magnoliopsida; order Sapindales; family Rutaceae; genus Zanthoxylum; species Zanthoxylum bungeanum. The sequence goes on from SKCR01000232.1 coordinate 49,661, forward strand.
AAGAACTGCATTTGATACAAAAATCAATTTTCAAACTTCAGTCATATTAGCAAACCGAGAACATTAGTTTACTCAAATAGAAATTATCTAAAGGACAAAATGGGTTGAGAAAGACGCGTGAACTTCCAGATAAACTTGGTTATATATATTTTACTTGCTATGAAACACTAAGAAGAAATTTTCAGCACTTCAGCATCTCTGCTTTGTGAGTGTCCAAGTGCATTCAAGCCTTCACTAGTCGTACCAAACCCTAGTAGCCCTATATTTCAAACTCTAATTTAGCCCAACTTAGTTACAACTAACAACCCAAATCCCCAATAATAGTTCTTTTAGCTTCTTTTTTTTTGGAATTGAGTGCTTAATCATAATCACTTAGGGTGTGTTTGGTTGGGGTTTTTTGGAGGGGAGGGGAGGGGAGGGGAGGGATTATTTTAAATTATGGTTGTTTGGTTCAATTTTTTGGAGGGGAGGGGAGGGGAGGGGAGGGGAGCAAAATCCCTCCAAAGCCAATTTTAGCTCCCCTCCAAAAGTGGGGGGTTTTGGAGGGGAGAGAAAGTGATGAATTAAAATTTTAAATGCAATGACTAAATTATCCCTACTTATATTGTTTTAATTTTATTTATAACAAGTTATAAGGATAAAATAGTAAATTAGTTTTAAAATCTCTCCCCTCCCTTCTTGAACCAAACATATATCTAATTAAAAACCCTCCCCTCCCCTCCCCTCCCCTCCTTTGAACCAAACATATATTTAATTAAAATCTCTCCCCTCCCCTCCCCTCCCCTCCATTAAAATCCCTCCCCTCCCCTCCCCTCCCCTCCCCTCCCCTTCGTTGAACCAAACAGACCCTTAGCCGCTCAAATCTCACCAAGCCTAGTGAAATAAGAAGCACTTGTTACTACTCAAGTCAACCCTAAACTCTAAGCCTGCAATTTTCTATTCAACTATAGTACTAAAATGTTACCTGTATCAGTTCCTTTCGTAAACTTTCAACTTTAGTTATTTCAATATTGAGAGAAAGATCAGTTCAACCTTCATGAATATTTGTTCCTCAACATCATAAAAGTAGTTTCATAATGGAGACATACTTTATTTCAATAGGAGAAGTAAAAAAACTATAATACTGCATTTCCTTCACAAATCTGCATGGCGATCAGTTTCAAAATTAACAATATAATTTTTTCTCCAGAAAAAAAGGAACAGAATTGCCATTAATACACAAGGGAGAAGAAGTAAAACCAGAATGACTCACAGAATTAACTCGAGGAATCTTATGGAAAGTAAACCAGCAAAGTATTTGTTCCCTTTAAATGTATTCCCAACATCAATTTAAATGTAGGTGTGTTTGTTTACCATCACCCTCACAGTAATCAATTAGCAGAGATGTATTACACCTGAAAATCCAAAATACACATACAACTCCTATATAATTATTCTCAGTTTGATTTGCCCAAAACTCACTGATCAGCGATCACCTAACTCAGATTTTACTTTTACAAATTTCAAATAACTTGAAATCTAAGGTCAATGTAATGCAATTGTGTGATCTCATCATATAACATTCACAAATCCACAATTCTTTTTTTTTTTCTAATAATTTATAATTTCGAACGCATGCAATCATATAATTGAATAATTTTGAGAAATAAAACCTGTAGTAAGGATTAAGCTCGGGAGGAATGGACAACGCGGGAAAGAAGACTTGGCAGGGCGGATCAGACGGCTGGATCAGGCACATTGTGTTGGTCCCGACAAAGAACAGAGCCATTCCTTAAAGAAGCGAGAAAATTGTAAAATAAGAACAGGCACTAACTTCAATGGTTCATTTAGTGGAAAAATATCATTTTGGTGGTAGTAACGATGGTTATGACAAATTTAAACAAATGGATATCCAAAATTCTGGGGATTTGAGTTTGTTTGGTATAATAATTGTGAGACTGGAAAAGGAGAAAATTTATAATTTTGATAGATTTGATGAGTTTAAGGAGTGTGATGAAGAAATAGACGAGGGAGATGATGGTAGTGATGATGATGATAATTTCATGGTTTTGGATTCTTTCGACAAAAAGCATGTGAACAGAGGAGATTAGGGGAGTTGAACCGGAGAAAGATGAATTTAGACACCCTTTAGTTAGAGAAGTTTGTAGGTTGATTGAACTTAGATCAGGTTGGAACCCAAAGTTTGAAGGGGAGCTTAGGAACTTTCTAATAAATCTCAAGCCTAGGTTGATAAGCGTGTGGCTTTGAAGTTCTCCTACTGGGTTGATAGGCAATGGTGGTATCGGCATGATCCCATGGTTTATTACATGATGTTTGATGTCCTCAGCAAAGACTAAATTGTGTCAGCGTGCTCAAGGGGCAGCTTAGGGGGGGAATTGAGTGTCGACCTGAAGCTTTCAGTTATCTATTGGCGTCTGTCCTACAGTCGAGCAGACAAGTTGAGAAATACAATGCAGGTATTGAGTAACTGTGATTCATATTTTGGTGGGTTGTTAATAGGTTGGCCAAGGCAATGAAGGCATTGAGGTTCTGGGAACGAATGCAACATGCTGGAGGAATCATACCTAATCTTCTTACTTTTAACTGTTTGACAAGTAGAATAAGGTTTTCTGCAACATATGTTCTTACCCCTTTTTTTTTTTTTTTGGGAAAAACATTGTTAGTCCCTCCGAACATAAAACCCCATAAAGACATACAACCTCCTATTTCTAACAGATTTTTTGTTTTTGTTTTTTTTTTAATAATATTAATCATTTACATAAAAATGACTTATGAGAATGCATAATAAATAGAGTCTGTATGTTTTTTTTTGAAATATTAGAAGGTTTTATATCCATTTCGGTAAACGTTGGAGGTCCAATTTTCCTTGCCCCCTTTTTTCCTCCTTAAAAAGCTTTTTTGTTATCAACATGATTGCGTAGGCTTTTTCAAGCTGATTCCTCTCTCAGTGGATTCAGGAATAGCATTCTTTTTTTTTTTTTTTGGAATCGTTAAAAACTACACTGCCAAACCATCCCTTCCGGGCTTAAGCGGAGCAAGTAAACCTCCGGTTGTCCTAGACTCTTACAAGAAACGCATTCCCTGGATTCGAACCCAATACCTCACCTCATGAACCCTACACCACCAAGCCATACCCCTTGGGGATCAAGAATAGCATTCTGCAAATAAGAACTTCGTAAACTTGTATAATCAGCATATTTTGTCAGTGTATAATGCATATTTTTCAAACCAGGGAACATAAAAAAAATTACAGGACCTTGATGTTATGGATCATTTTATGGAGTTTTTCCAGGAAGGTTTATATGGTGATATAAATATTGAATATCTTAAGAAGTGCCAACTGCACATGGGCAAATGGAAAAAAACTCTTTTGGAGTGATTCCAAATATCTTTTACCAAATTTGACACTGTTATTAGTTGGATATATATACATACATGATTTTAGATTGTAGTTAGATGGTAACTGTGTATTAGTTTTGCTGGATAAAATTAGCTATATTCCATGTTTATATAATCACATTTAAATTCAAAGCGGCTTCAGTGTTAATTTACCTTTTACCTTAGTTCTCTTAGTATTACTTGTGGTAATATTGCAGCCTCAGCCATGGAAATTATTTCATAAAATATTTATCAGTGCTTCTAATAACCTTCATCTAGTGTACTTAAATGTTCCCTCATTTCAACAAACATTCTTCTCCTCAGGATTCTGCAGGATTCAACAGCTTTGAATATTCAAAAGCAATGTGTAGAAGCATCACCTCACTTGCTACCCAAATAAGTTCTGGGATTGCTCTTGGTGTGGTTTTAGCTCTCTGAGTAAATTAGAGTTTTAGTGTGCAAGAGGTTTGAAAGGGTTGCTACAGAGCTATATTTGCCTTGATGTGTAGAAAGGTTAAAAATGGGAGAGTGAAGCTTAAAGGGAGGTTTTGATTTGATAAGCAAAATGAGTGGAGATTCTTGTTTGAGATAGAAAGTGAATGTGCTTTACACTGTAATCTGAGACCACAAGAATACATGGGACCAAAAAATCTTTGTTGACAGATAGACTCCATATTTTCAGTACACAAATTCAGCACTGTCATTTGGCAAGACAACCTATGCAAGATGAGATTGAGCTTGCTTTTGAAGAGATTTGACATAGTATCTCTATGATAGCATGTGCTTGCTTTGCTGTGCATGGCTACTTGTTGAAAGAATCTTACCAAGTAAAGGAAAAAAGAGGTCAAACAATCTTGAAAGATAAAAAGTGAGAGAGAGAGGAAGAAAGTGGAGGAGCAAAGCAATGGCATGATAAAATGGTGGGGTTTTGAATTTTGCTTTTAAATTTTGCATTGTTTTGCTTAACTTTGAAGGCTCTTGTGGAACTTTTAAGCATGTCTACTTCATGGCCGACCCATCCACTTCCAAAGAAAAGATTCCATTGTTGTGGATCACCTGTTTGTGATTTTTTTTCAAGTGTTGGATCGGAAATGAAAGTAATATATTGTTGTAAATTTGTTTAATACACAAGGTTTCCACTACAAATAGGGTTTGGAGAAAATTCTGATATATATACCGTCTTATCCCTGTTTTTCTTATAGAGAAATTATTTTCTGGATTCGAACATGTGATCAAACGGACAATAAGTAGTGTATTTACTTAGATAGGAAAAGAATACAAGATTTGTAATTGTAATGTATTTTCTTAGTAGTGTATTTGTTTCCTTGTGAGATCTTTTAGAAGTAGGTGCAAACTGGAATGGTTTCATATACAAGTATGTTTCCTTTTGTTTTGTTTGTCTTGGCTTCTATTTGGAATCAGAAACTATACAAATCTTTTATCATTTTCCTCTCTAAGTAGTTTACTCTCTATGATTGTATCCCCTAGTCAGACTTAGTCCAAGCTTAGCAAGCAAGATTCCCACATTAGGTTTGCATCTCCAATCAAAACTGTGGGGCCAAATAATACACAGGCATGGAGCTGAGGTAAAATCCAAATTGTGAAAAATGAATGCCTTACCTAAACAAGTACTGCTTTTAGCCTTGTACGGGATACCTCGCTGTATAAAAGATTTTCTCCGGACAAAAATATATTTACAAAGAATGATCTTCTCTTTATTTTTTCCTCTCACCATCTCTCCTAATACCATCATCTAGTGACACGTGACATGTGTCATGTATAAAAAAAAAAGTTAAGATTGAG
>SKCR01000233.1:0-54703 GCA_019454045.1 Zanthoxylum bungeanum
AACTTTTCTGGTTCACTAATCCAACGTTTTTCCTCACTGTTTCGCTGTTTGGGCTGCTGTTTTCACTCCTTGTTCGCTGCTGTTTTTGTTGTATTTTCTGGTCACTGTTTTGGTCGTTTCAGGGACTGTTTTGGGGTATTTTGCGGTAGTTTTCAGTGGTGTTTTGGGGCAGTTTGCGGCTGTGAAAGAGGTGTGTTATGCGTGAGTTGGGGCTGGTTTTAGAGGGCTAGTTTGTTGTTGTTTAGTGGTTTCGGTAAAGGGGCAGTGTGTTTGTTAGTGGATGAAGAGGGTTCGTGGCTGTTGAAGTGAAGAGGCAGTGGGTTAAGTTTTTTGGCTGATATGGCACTGTTGGAGATGCTTATGGGCTGCGTGAAGAGTTGTGGATTTATGGAGGATCTTTGCATTAAGGGGCTGTTAATCGGTGAGTGGGCAGAGGATACGAAGCAAAGAGACTGACGTGTGAAGGTTTATTGTGGGCAGTGGGTAAGTGGCCGAATGATAGGCTATTATTTGCGGCAGTGCAAGGGCAATTAACGTGAGTTTGTGAGTGGAGAGTGATGGCTTGATGCGTTGAAGACTGAATGGATGGTGGTTGATTTGTGGCTAGTGGGCAATTAGCGTGAGTTTGTGAGTGGAGAGTGATGGCTTGATGCGTTGAAGAGTGAATGGATGGTGGTTGATTTGTGGCTAGTGGGCAATTAGCGTGAAGATGAGGGCCAGGTGTTATGCTAGGCGTGAAGGTTGGCCGGTGAGCTGCTAAGGGTTTTGATTTAAGGGTTTGTCGTGTGTGTCTTAGCTGGTTTGTGCGCTGGAGTTGAGGCGTGAAGGGGGCTGATGAAGCTTAAGGCTGGTGGCAATCAATTGAAGGGGGATCTGGACGTGAGTATGAGGCAGTTTAGGGTTATCGCAATGGGCTTTATTTTTTGTTGTTTTGTTTGTGTCGTCTGGTCTCCTAGGGTTTTCTTCTGTTGTTATTTTTTGTGTCACTGCCGTGAATGAGAGTTGGGATCCAGCCCCGGGTTTGGTTTGTGTGGAGAAGGGTTATTTTTATAGGCCAAGGGAGGGGGTTTACCTTGTTGGAGAAGGAATAGGATTTGTGTATTAATTAGGGATATCTTTTAATTTAGTATGTGATAAGAAAATCTTTTAATTTGGGGAAGTGATTTATGTATTTTAAGAAAGGGATTTAATTTAATTTAGGAAGGTGATTTAATTATATTAGGAATGTGCTTTATTTAAATTAAGAATTTAATTTAATTTAATTTCAAGTTTAATTTAATTGGTGAATGTGATTTAATTTAATTTAATTTAAGTTTAATTTAATTGGGTTTAATTTTATTTGTGACATGTATTTTAAATGTTTTAATTATTTAATTTGTGAGATATGTTTTAATGGGTTTGGTGTGTTTTAAAACAGAGGTCCAACAAGCGAACCCGAAGCGAAACAAACGAGTTAAAAAATCCGACCAAAATATCAATTTCCAACTTTACCCTTCCGACGTCCGTTTCCCGCGGCTTTCACAATCAAAGAGGTAGTGTCTCCATACGAGACTCATCATCGGGACTTATATGTAAAAATGCAGTGTCTACAGTCGCCCCCACTTTGATGGGACTTGTGCAGTGTGTGACTTTGAACAATCCTATCAAAGTTATGCAATGCATTTTTACTTACCTGGCTCGCCAGCTGCCACCTGACTCGCCTGTTGCCACGAACTGAGGTGATGATGCAGTGGACCTCGATCCTAGGACGCATCCCAATAACTGCAACCGACAACGGGGGCCTCGACCCTGGGACGCATCCCAATACCGCTGACAATGTGGGCCTCGACCCTGGGACGCATCCCAAAAACCAAAGATGCAGTGGGCCTCGACCCTGGGACGCATCCCAATAACTGCACAACCGAAAACGGGGGCCTCGACCCTGGGACGCATCCCAATACCGCTGACAAAATATGGGCCTCGACCCTGGGACGCATCCCGAAAATGATGATGTAGTGGGCACCTCGACCCTGGGCACCTCGACCCAGAACTACAACCGACAACGGGGGCACCTCGACCCTGGGTACCTCGACCCAACACCGCTGACAATAGGGACCTCGCCCTCGAACTGATGATGTAGTGGGCACCTCGACCCGGAACTACAACCGACAACGGGGGCACCTCGACCCTGGGCACCTCGACCCAACACCGCTGACAATAGGGACATCGCCCTCGAACTGATGATGTAGTGGGTCCTCGACCCTGGGACGCATCCCGGAACTACAACCGACAACGGGGGCACCTCGACCTTGGGACGCATCCCAATACCGCTGACAATAGGGACCTCCCCCTCAAAATGATGATGTAGTGGGCCCTCGACCCTGGGACGTATCCCGGAACTACAAGCGACAACGGGGGCACTTCGACCTTGGGACGCATCCCAATACCGCTGATAATAGGGACCTCGCTCCTCGAATGTGATGATGATGGTCCTCGACCCTTGGACCTCGCACGCATCCCCAAAACTGCTGATGATGATGTGTCTCCATACCCGGAGTGCCATACTCGGCGAAACTGATCTGATGTCTCCATACTCGGCAAAACTGAAACTGATGTCTCCATACCCGGAGTGTCATACCTGGAAAAATTGATACTGATGATGATGTGGGCCTCGCCCCCAGAGTGCCATACCCGACCAAACTGATGCTGATGCTGATCTTCCATTCTCAGAGTGCCATTCTCGGCGTGCTCATTCTCGAGCTGTCCATTCCTGGACTATATCTCCATTCTCGGAGTGCAATTCCCGGCGTGCCATTCTCGGCGTGCTCATTCTTGAGCTGTCCATTCCCGGACTATATCTCCATTCTCGGAGTGTCGTTCCCGGCGTGCCATTCTCGGCGTGCTCATTCTAGAGCTGTCCATTCCCGGACTATATCTCCATTCTCGGAGTGCCATTCCCGGCGTGCCATTCTCGGCGTGCTCATTCTCGAGCTGTCCATTCCCGGACTATATCTCCATTATCTCCATTCTCGAAGTGCCATTCCCGGCATGCCATTCTCGGCGTGCTCATTCTCGAGCTGTCCATTCCCAGACTATATTTCCATTCTCGGAGTGCCATTCCCGGCAGAACTGATCTGATGTGATGTGGGCCTCGCCCCCAGAATGCCATACCCGCTAGAAACTGATCTGATGCTATGTGGGCCTCGCCCCCAGAATGCTATATCTGGCAGAACTGATCTGATGTCTTCATACTCGGAGTGCCGTACTTGGCTGATCTGATATCTCCATACCCGGAGTGTCGTACCTGGCAAACTGATCTGATGTCTCCATACCCGGAGTGCCGTACCTGGCAAACTGATCTGATAATGATGTGGGCCTCGCCCCCAGACTGATACTGATGATGTGGGCCTCGCCCCCATACTGACGCTGATGTGGGCCTCGCCCTCCGAACTGATACTAATGTGGGCCTCGCCCCAAACTGATACTAATGTGGGCCTCGCCCCAGATTGATACTAATGTGGGCCTCGCCCTTAGACTGATACTGATGTGGGCCTCACCCCCAGATTGATACTGATGTGGGCCTCGCCCCCAGACTGACGCTGATATGGGCCTCGCCCTCCGAACTGATACTGATGTGGGCCTTGCCCCAAACTGATACTGATGTGGGCCTTGCCCCAGATTGATACTGATGTGGGCCTCGCCCTCAACTGATACTGATGTGGGCCTCGCCCCAAAACTGATACGGATGTGGGCCTCGTCCCAAGACTTGTACTGATGTGGGCCTCGCCCCAAACTGATATTGATGTGGGCCTCGCCCCCAGACTGACGCTGATATGGGCCTCGCCCTCCGAACTGATACTGATGTGGGCCTTGCCCCAAACTGATACTGATGTGGGCCTCGCCCCAAGACTGAAACTGATGCTAATATGGGCCTCGCCCCAAGACTGAAACTGATGCTAATATGGGCCTCGCCCTCATAGTGCCATACCCGGCAAGACCGATTCTGAATTAACGTGGGCCTCGCCCTCAGAGTGCCATACCCGGCAAGACTGATACTGATAATAATGTGGGCCTCGCCCCCAGATTGCCATACCCGGCAAGACTGATATTGAACCAATGTGGGCCTCGCCCCCCAGAATGCCATACCCAGCAGAACTAATACTGAACCAATGTGGGCCTCGCCCCCAGAATGTCATACCCGGCAAGCCTGCTATTGATGCTGATGATAATGTGGGCCTCACGCCCAGAGTGCCATACCCGGCAAAACTGATGCTGATAATAATGTGGGCCTTGCCCCCAGAATGATGTGGGCCTCGCCCCAAACTGATACTGATATGGGCCTCGCCCCTGGGACTCATCCCCAAGACTGAAACTGATATGGGCCTGAACCCTGGGACTCATCCCCAAAACTGATTCATTTCTGAAACTGACTGACTGTACTGTTGCCGCTTCTGATTGGCTTGTCTTTGCCGCTTTTCTTTTTCTTCTTCAAAACCTGTGAATACAAAACGAAACAAACACAAAAAGAATGCAGAATATGTTACATGTATGCATGCATGCATGAATGAATTTCCTATTCCGTTGGGTTAGGTCTTCCGCCAGTTCTCCAGGTGATTGCACAGTATTCTCTCTAGTCTCATGGCTCAATTTCTTGTTATGTCCCGGATTCACGAGGTGGTAGACTGGTCTCTCCCAGTCTTGATTTAGCTTTTTGTTCTCCGCTGTTTGCATTTAGTCAAGATGAACCATATGGTGGGGCCTTCCATATCAATATGCTATATCACATGTTACGAAATAGTCCCAATAGTTATACATATCATTGTCCTCAAAGAATGCTCAGTAATGAAACCAGAGAACCTTCAAAACATTCGATGCAACTCAAATCCAAGTCTTTGAATAAATGATCTATGCCAGACTCAAAGTGTGTGTGTGCAAAGGTTCCTTCGCGGATTCATCCACAGGTAAGCCAACTCAATGATTTCATCAAAAAACTAGGATCGATGGGTCAAACGAACCTAGATGTCTCAATTAAGCCTGCAGTTGCTTTTCTGTGCTCAATGTGGTATGATTTTCTTTCTTTTCCTTTGTCTCTCATTTTTTATCTTTTTCATCACACCTACCCTTTAAGGTAGCATTTCTCCTCATGGTGGTCCTAATACTCGCCCATGGGTAGCTTCACGCTTATCGGTTATAGGTGGTTCAAAATTTTTTCCTTAGAGACTTTTCTTTATTTTCAACCATACCACATGTCATAACACAAGCAAATCAGGATATATATCTAAGCAAACGGTCATTCACCAACATGCAATTTCTTCAACTAGTCACATTGCTAACTACTCAGGCTTTCACTGCTAAAAACCTATAATTAAGTGCTTACGAGTCTAACATAGATAAACTACTCAAAGCATCAGATAAAAGTGTATTAAAGGACATATCGTTTCGAAGATTTCACCCTGAATCAAACAATATCATCATTGGACTTATGTCTAACTATTAAGGACTAAACAACGTTTTTTTTTTCTTTTTTTTCTTTTTTTTCTTTTTCTTTTCTCTCTTTTTTTTTCTCTTCTTTTTTTTTTGACAAATCTTTTTTTTTTCTTCTCTAACCCAACGGATATCTATGATGGCTTTTAAGACACAGAGGTTAACATGATGCGTGTATGCATGAGATGCGTGCGATGTATGAGATGTAATATGCATGTGGTTATCAAAAGCATAAAGGGGCAACTTCTATAGGATATACAACTATGGTTCTCATGAGGGTTTATGACAATGCCTTTGATTGAACTCCCTCAACCCACTATAGAAACGGTTAACTAATGCACAAATTATACACATCACAAGACATGATTTCGGGGCCGATTCTTTATCCCCAGTGGAGTCGCCAGACTGTAGACAACAGAGATCGGCGACGCTGTTCTAGGCTCGCGGCCTAGTTAGGAATACGGAATAGTCCACGGGGAACTAAACCGGAGATATAACATGGAGTCGCCACCCAGTGTGAACTGGGACAAAGGTTTAAGGCCGCACTCACTCCTCGCAAGGGAAGACCTCAAACCGTTGGGTTCAGAATGATCCCTTACTTATGTCACTTGTGATGATATAATTTGTGCAATAAACTAACTGAATCTATTCAACATTCATGCTCAAGGGTACTTAGATCTAACATGCTTTCATCCAAATAACTTCACGCAATGTAACACAACAAGCATATTGAACCATTAAATCAACATGTATATATCATCACCCAAACGCATCATAAACTAAGAATATGCATAATGAACAACCTAAACATACTTTAACAAATAAATAACAAACTAAATTAAACCATGCTTTAAATAATAAACAAATAACCTAAAGACTATAGCATGCTCAAATACAAATTTTGGATGAAACGAAATATGTGTCTCTCAAGTGGTACGTGGCATTGTATCCCGAGTGCAAACCGCACTACCGTCCATTTGGATTCGGCTACGGAATTTACGTCCGGGTTTCCATCCGATATACCACAAAAGGGAACACACATTCCGCTCATCCGGAATTCACATCATGCCTCAACAAACGACTCTCATGCGATAATATATTAAAATAAACAAAATAAACGAAAGGTAATAAGAAAGGTGCCCTCAGGTCTAACCTCTTTTGTCGTCTCTCGAAAGCGCGTTACACGGCCATCGGAAGGATTGATGTTCCGCAACTTTTCTGGTTCACTAATCCAACGTTTTTCCTCACTGTTTCGCTGTTTGGGCTGCTGTTTTCACTCCGTTTCGCTGCTGTTTTTGTTGTATTTTCTGGTCACTGTTTTGGTCGTTTCAGGGACTGTTTTGGGGTATTTTGCGGTAGTTTTCAGTGGTGTTTTGGGGCAGTTTGTGGCTGTGAAAGAGGTGTGTTATGCGCGTGAGTTGGGGCTGGTTTTAGAGGGCTAGTTTGTTGTTGTTTAGTGGTTTCGGTAAAGGGGCAGTGTGTTTGTTAGTGGATGAAGAGGGTTCGTGGCTGTTGAAGTGAAGAGGCAGTGGGTTAAGTTTTTTGGCTGATATGGCACTGTTGGAGATGCTTATGGGCTGCGTGAAGAGTTGTGGATTTATGGAGGATCTTTGCATTAAGGGGCTGTTAATCGGTGAGTGGGCAGAGGATACGAAGCAAAGAGACTGACGTGTGAAGGTTTATTGTGGGCAGTGGGTAAGTGGCCGAATGATAGGCTATTATTTGCGGCAGTGCAAGGGCAATTAACGTGAGTTTGTGAGTGGAGAGTGATGGCTTGATGCGTTGAAGACTGAATGGATGGTGGTTGATTTGTGGCTAGTGGGCAATTAGCGTGAGTTTGTGAGTGGAGAGTGATGGCTTGATGCGTTGAAGAGTGAATGGATGGTGGTTGATTTGTGGCTAGTGGGCAATTAGCGTGAAGATGAGGGCCAGGTGTTATGCTAGGCGTGAAGGTTGGCCGGTGAGCTGCTAAGGGTTTTGATTTAAGGGTTTGTCGTGTGTGTCTTAGCTGGTTTGTGCGCTGGAGTTGAGGCGTGAAGGGGGCTGATGAAGCTTAAGGCTGGTGGCAATCAATTGAAGGGGGATCTGGACGTGAGTATGAGGCAGTTTAGGGTTATCGCAATGGGCTTTATTTTTTGTTGTTTTGTTTGTGCCGTCTGGTCTCCTAGGGTTTTCTTCTTTTGTTATTTTTTGTGTCACTGCCGTGAATGAGAGTTGGGATCCAGCCCCGGGTTTGGTTTGTGTGGAGAAGGGTTATTTTTATAGGCCAAGGGAGGGGGTTTACCTTGTTGGAGAAGGAATAGGATTTGTGTATTAATTAGGGATATCTTTTAATTTAGTATGTGATAAGAAAATCTTTTAATTTGGGGAAGTGATTTATGTATTTTAAGAAAGGGATTTAATTTAATTTAGGAAGGTGATTTAATTATATTAGGAATGTGCTTTATTTAAATTAAGAATTTAATTTAATTTAATTTCAAGTTTAATTTAATTGGTGAATGTGATTTAATTTAATTTAATTTAAGTTTAATTTAATTGGGTTTAATTTTATTTGTGACATGTATTTTAAATGTTTTAATTATTTAATTTGTGAGATATGTTTTAATGGGTTTGGTGTGTTTTAAAACAGAGGTCCAACAAGCGAACCCGAAGCGAAACAAACGAGTTAAAAAATCCGACCAAAATATCAATTTCCAACTTTACCCTTCCGACGTCCGTTTCCCGCGGCTTTCACAATCAAAGAGGTAGTGTCTCCATACGAGACTCATCATCGGGACTTATATGTAAAAATGCAGTGTCTACACCAGCCATCAAGTTTTGGATGCTTATGCTCGAGACAATGGATCACCCAAGTTACAGTTACCCACTCTAGAGTCTCGTGGAATGTTTATGTGTATAGAAGTATATTTTTTTTTTATGTTTGGATCGTGCGATGCACGTAGTTATATATGTGTAAATAAAAGTTTTGATTTTTACGTGTAATTGTGGGCACAAAGTCTTTTTTGTATATCCGATGTGCATTATAGGTCGTTTTGGTGCTGGACTGCGTCCCAGGTTGTCCAATTTTTAGGGTGCGTCATGTCTATTTTTCATTAACTTTGAGGCTCGATGAGACATGTTGTTCCTGTCTCTTGCCGGTAACGTCCTGCCTCTGGCAGGGTGTTACAGGAATGTTCAAGTTGGCATTAAAGTTACATGATTCATATGTATGATAAGTGAAGATTTCAAGTTTAATGGTCATTCATATATCGCTACCAAAATCTTTCTATAGACAGATATAATAAACACTTATGTATGTAAACTCTTACATGTCAGTGTATGGAAACTCTTACATGTCAATTCACTGTAATTATTGTTTATACATATAACAAGCAATCGAACATTACTAGTGGCATGTAAGAATAGCTACCCCACTTCAAGTGGGCAGTTATAATTACCATGTTAGTCTATCCAGATTATCAATGCCATCATTATTGATAATTCATCGACTATGAATTTTTAAGAGTAATATGACCTCATATACCAAAGCTCTATATATTTCTTATGTAAATCCCTCCATGAGCTTTATCATATAGGATAAGAGTTGGTAATGTGATTAAGGTCATATTACGATTATGTTTAATATGACTAACATAATTAATATGACTAAGGGTTGGTAATATGTCTGATGTTATAATTGTAACCGTGCTTAATGTAACTAAGGCACACCCATGACTAAATTATCAATCACTCAACTGATAGTCGCATTGTGATTGTGGATAAAAATATAACTATGAGAGAGTTTTTATGGGTTTTAAGTAAATTATTATTGTCACAGTGCTAAATGTAAATATTTAAATTTGACTTAGAAAAATATATTCTAATTGATTCTTTAATGAAAACCCATGAAATTATCCATTGACTTTGATGATAGAGGCAACGATATCAACCACCATCAACCTCCACTTAAGCCTTAACAAAAAAAATAAAAACAAAAAACAAAACAAAATAAAACAAAATAAAACAAAATAAAATTTAAAAAAAAATAAAAAAAAATGATGTAAAAAATAGAAATGAAGATTAATTTTTTGGAATTGAAGATTTATCTGACAAGATTAACTAAATAACTTTCTAAATAAAAGAAATTCTAATGAAGATAGAATCCTTTAAATTGAATATTCCTTTCTCGTGACTTTGTAACTAAAAAAAAATTCCTTACCAAGATCAAAATAATTAATTTATGATTGTTTATGGTCCAAAAAATTATGTACATGAAAATTTGGAAGATTTCATAGACAAATTCAAATGAATGAATTATTAATTTGTTGCATTGCATTACACTGAAACAGGTCAAAAAATAAAAATATTCAATACTTAGTGTGTTTATTTGCATTGAATGGAAAAGATTACCAACAGATAGAGCTAGCAAAATGGGCTAGTGATTTGGGTTAATGGTTATTGGGTTAATGTATTGACCCGATAATTTTTAATAATACGTTTACGTACTTGTAATCAGAATGAGATGAAATCGGAATGAAATGGAATCGAAATGAGCTTGAATGAGAATGATAAATCAAAATCAAAATAAGTTGTTTACTTAACTTTACGAATCGGAATCGGAATGAAATAATATTACTATTGATGTGTTTACTTTGTTTAGTAATCGGAATGAATTGTTAAAAAGTTACAAAAATACCCTTAGTTATAATTATATATTAAATTATTATTTATTATTTATTAATTATTTTTAATTTTTAATGTATTAAATTACTAAATATTAAATTATTCTTTTATTAAATATTAAATATCATTTTATTATTAATTATTGATTAATTTTATTTATTATTTAAGTATTACTTAATTATTACTTTATTAATTAATTATTAATGTATTAAATTATTCTTTTATTAAAATGTTAAATATTATTTTATTATTAAATATTATTTATTTTATTTATTATTTATAAATGAAGTATTAATTAAGCATTACTTTATTGATTAATTATTATTGTATTAAATTACTAAATATTAATTTATTTTTTTATTAAATTATTCTTTTATTAAAATAGTAAATATTATTTTACATTAATTATTGATTTTTTATTAATTGTTAATAAATTTATTTATCATTTATAAATTAATATTAATTAATTACCTTAGGGGCGATATTATAATTTCTTATCAATAATGGGAATGAGAATCTCATTCTCCTGGGGTGGTGGGAATGAGACTCGCATTCCCCATTCTCAAGTGTGTGGGCCTATTTCCATTCTCATTCTCATTTTTATTCAATTTTAGAAAATAAATGATCTTAATGGAAATGATTCACATTCATCTATTCTCATTACTCTCAAGTAAACAATGTTGGGGTTTCAGGCGAAGGGTGCGGCGGAAGCGCTGTTCGGACGAAATCGTAATTTTAAAACTTTTTAAATTACCGAATGAGTTATTCAATATCCAATATGAATAATTCATTCATATTTCACCTAAACATATTTATTCGATATCAAATAACGACATAAATAGTTAAGAAACATTACGAAACATTTACGAAAACATTTTTCCGTAAAATGGCTTAAAACGTGTTTTTGACCGAACCGACTACCCAATACACATGAGGGCTGCCCAGGTCAGCCCCAATAGTATTAGGACAGTTCATGGGTTGCCCGAACAGTGACAACTTCACTGTTTGGACAGTCGTCACCTGGTTGGCTCAAAAGTCACCCGATAACGCCGTTTTCGCTTATTTCAACTCTGAAACAATTTCCGGTAATTGTTCCAACACCCAAAATACATCCAATACATTCATATGACATCAATTTCATCAAAATATTCACTTTTTTTCCAGATCTAATCTAGAACACAAAATTGTCAATTTTCATGCTTTAACTCCAATTTTTCAAGATTAATCCAATTAATCAAAATACCAATCAAAGTCACCACACATGAACCACCCAAGAACAATTTTAGGCATTACAAGAGTGGTCATAACACTCTAGAATGGCAACATGTCATCAAATGATCAAATTGGACAATAATTACAATAATATCATCCAAATCAACTTCACACATGCTCAAATCATTCCAATTCATCCACCAAATCCAGAAGCCCCAAATTCTAAGAAGTAAGTAAACCCTAGAACCATTCTAGTAAATCAAGAACAAGAAAATGCTTTCCAAAACTTAGGGATATAAAGAATTACCTTTAATTCTCCTTGTTTCTTTAAGCTTTTCTTGATTTCCTCCTTCACTTCTCTTTTGTTTCTTCAAACAAAAAATTGAGAGGTTTTTCTATGGAGGATTTCGGCCATGCTTGGTTAAAATGAGAAAAGAAAAAATTTTCCCTTTTTAAAACCAAGATGCCGACTTAGTAGAGATAAAATAGTCATTTTTGTGTTTTAATTTCATTAAATTAAAATAAAGATAAGATAAGCTTTAAGTTTTGACAAATCAAATTTGCACACTTAAGCATAATAAAATCATGACATTTGTATCCATAATAATTAAACATAATTCATAACATTTATGAAATATGGATATTATTTAACTATTCAAATATTTAACAATTAAATATCTAAATAATGAATTAATATAATTATAATATATATGTGTGCATTTTTATTTACATTAAATAACAAATACATATATTTATGGCATGTGTCAAAATCACATTTGAGAATTAATTAATGTGTATCTAATAAAATTATGTATCAAATACAAATACACAATAATTATTAAATGACCAAAATCCCCTAATGCATGTGTTATCGTTTAACCGATTAAACTATTCGAATTAACTCATTTAATCCGATGAAGTATTATAAATAACCTGTATTATTCATAACGCGTTGCGCAAGTGCTCAACGAGTACACTTCATATTGTGGAACTCTCTAAGTTTAGGTTTATCCATCACGAAATCTAATTTCGTGGCCATAATTCACCCACTCATGAATTATGACGATCACGGATAATCTCGCTAAACTATACAAGTCGAGGTCATTGCATACGTATAATCTCTCTGTCACAGGCTATCCACATTATACCTAGGATATAAATGAGAACGTCAAATCCTTTCGGTATAATATAGTCGACTTTCAAATTACGATCTCTAAATAACACTCGGAACTGATTTCCGAAGTTATACCACGGCCATGGATTTACTAATCTATTAATTTTATGAGGTCAAATGATTACTAGTATCTAAAAGGTTGATTGATTGATTTGAAATGGTGATGATTTTAAATTTAAAAACAAGTAAATAAAATTGCACTAAAGTAGGTTTAAGAAAATTCAATATTAGGAAACTATCTAGGGTTGTGAATCTTTCCAATATCTTTTAAAAGATGAAGTAGTTATTTCATGTTTGTGTAATATATCGGTTTACTAACCTGGAAAACTAAATTATGTGAAAGCCTATGTCGATGGTCAGACGCAAATACCCATTATAACCCAATTGAACCATATGTCTATGTCAACCAAATTACCTGGATTCATTAAATTTAAGTTCCAATAATGGCTACCCCCACCCGACGAGTATATGTCTATCCTGTAAGGAAATCTATTAAAGGGTTATCTATCTTCAAGGAAGATCGTGGGCTTTTAAGTCTAAGGCTGAAACCTAAAATTCCTTTTTCAAGTTTATTTTAGATTTACCAGATCAATCTTATTAGTGGCCAATTAACAAGATGCATTAAGATTAAGACTTAATAAGTAAACCTTTAAATTACCCAAACTATAAAATAACCCCTTATAAACCGGTGATATTAGAAGTCATCACAACCCCAGATAACTAACTTAGTTACGACACATAATTAGAGCTAGTAAAATAAAAGACATAAAGTAAAAATACTGAAAAGTAATTGCGATAAAGTAAAAGCTGAAAAGTAAATTACAATAAAATAAAATGCTAAGGTAAAAGGATCAACTTTTACTACTACTAATTTAGATATCTCCCTTAATATAATATATTAACTTGTGATGATATTACCAACCAGCCATATAGGCGGTAAACTGATTAAGTCAAATTAAGTCCGACCAGCCATATAGGCGGTGTCAAAATTTGTCCATAAACCTACCATATAGGCGGTAAGAAAATTTAATTACCAACCGAATAATCTGGCAGTATCCTTGCTTAGTCAGGTTTAAACCAGTTTAAAATGAATTACCAACCGACCAATATAGCGGTATCCTTATTAAGTCAAATTTTAAATAGTGAATATATTATAATTAAGGGAGATTAATCTAAATAGCAATAGTAAAAGAATTACCTTTCACCCTAGCAGGGGGAAGTTACCTCCTCATGGTTGAATAGTAAAAACTGTAAAAAGTAATGAAAGTAAATTACTATTACAGAACGTAATTAAAATTAATTACAAATCTGAAATTAAAATAAACTAGATAAAAAAAACTCCCTATTTACATCAGAGAATTCAGAGAGGAAGGTACATCTGAAACTGAAATCTCGAGCTCTATTTATAGGCCTCGGTAAGCCCTCCGCATCGCGACGCGCAAGTTTCTTCTTACGTCGCGACGCGCTGACGTGTTAGTTTCCGATTGGTCTGTTTCAAATTCTTATCTGCGACGTGGCAATTCAGATAAATGAGTCAATAATTGAGCTGACGTGGCGACACATGGCGAAAGTGATTGTCGGCACCAAAGAATTGCGACATGTGGCACGCTGTGATTGGCTGATGATGACATGGAGGTGACGTGGGACATTGACTCGGTCAACTGGTGATGTGGATGATGATGTGGCTGACACATGCAGTAACATGTGGCGATGGCGATTGTCGGCACCATATGATGATGACATGTGGCACAGCGCACGTTAGCAAATCGGCTGTGATGGTGACACGTGGCACGGCGCACATTAACAAAGTTAAACTTCACAGATTCTGACTTGTGGACCCGACGCACGTTAGCAGCTCATGCGCATGTTAGGCGTCGCGACGCGCGAAATGACCATTTTTCCATTTTTGTCATTTTTCACTGTTTTGGCCCAAAATCACCTCCAGATTATCCTGAAACTTTATTTATCTACAAAATAACACAAAACACATCAAAATATTCACAAAACTCAAGAAACTATACAAAATATTAGGTTAAATGGGTGGGAAATAGTGATACATTTACCACTCATCACACCCCCAAACCTAACATTTTGCTAGTCCTCGAGCAAAACACAAAATAAAATAACATAAACATCTTTAAAATAAAATTTAACTAAGCCACTTTCGTAGGGATCACGATTGCATTTAGCGTATGCAAAAAGCCTTTAAACCCCTAGGTATCCCTAGTGGACGAGTTGTAGTCTCGTGAGGGTTTACATCAATGATACCCACAAACATTTTACAAAAGTAAAAAGGTAGTGAAACTAATGCACACAAAAGCAAAAAGACAAGAGAAAAGATAATAAAGAAGTTAGTGACTAATCAGGTAAAACTTCTACTCCAAGTTACTAGTTGTTTTCTTTCTTTCTAAATTACCGAATAAGTAAATTCTCCGGTTATATTTACCATTCTCCATATGCACAGCCAATAAAATATTAATCAACTCATTTTTGCCCACAACAGTCACAAGTGCAGTTGATAAGAGAATAATATTTTTGTCCTAAAGTTTTATCAGAATTCACACCTTTTTGCAGCAATGGAATAATTTTTCTGATTTTTCTGATTTTTTCTTTGATTTTTGATTTTTTTATTTATTTATATACAATATCTTCCATCTATGTAGCGAGTGTTGGGTCAGTAGATCCAAACTAGTTGGCTTTAGGGCACCATGTGTTAAGACACCCATACGGACTTAATTACTCAGACTTCAAATATATATATTTTTGCAACATCCTTGATCCATGTAGCGAGCTTTGGGCCAGTGACTCCCAAACCAGTTGCTTTTAGGGCATTAAGTGTTAAAACACCCATACGGACTTAATAACTCGGATCTCAGACGTTTTTTTTTACTCCATCATTTTTTGAGATGCTTCCTCCAATTAAACTAGTGCACTGAATATTACAAACTTTTTAATTATAGCTCATGTCCGTATGTTACCATGCATGTTGATAATACCTGCTAACTGAGCATATGAAAATCCATTTTAGTCAGTATTATGGAGAATTCATAAATTAAATAATTCAAAAGGAAATAAACAAAAATTAACTTGTTCCGAAATAGGTTTGAGATACGTCTCAGGAGTGGAAACTCCTTACATAGCTATCTCTTACCAATTTCACCTTTTTAGTCAAAATAAAAACGCAAAAAAACGCAAAATAATTTTGTAATTTTTGAAAAAATTTCAATTTTTTTGTATTTTTCGAAAAATTTTGGACTAAAAATAAAAACAACACACAACTAAAAACAAGATACTGATCAACTAATTCCCTCCCCTAAACCTAAATGAGACATTGTCCCCAATGTCTTAAACAGTAGAAGAAGAATTTAGAAGTTAGTACATGGTTAACTGAAATTCTACACGAAAAGTTAAATGTTAAGATCCTGATTAATCCGACGCCTCTTACCACGATCGTCCTCGGACCAATTTATCTTTGAAAAGATAGGGTCAATTTGTGGTTCATAGGCTAAGATTTGTTCAATTAGATCCGGAGCAGTTCTGGCAGTGAAGATGAGTTCTTTTAAAGGTTTTGACACGAACCCATTTCTACGGGCATCATCAAGAAACACACAACGAAAATCATAAAATCCTTCAACGTTGTACAGTCCAAGCGGTTTCTGGTGTATGTTCAGGTTCACCCAAGATAACACTGTAAAAATTTCCTCCAATGTACCCAAGCCACCTGGCAAAGCAATAAAGGCATCAGCACGGTTAATCATTTCTACCAATCGTTCAGACATACCTGGCACGATCAGTTCCTCTCCGTTTGATGGTCCAATAAGATTTTCTTCTGCCAAGGGTTTTGGGATGATTCCCAAAACATGACTGCCTCATTCCTGTACAGCTTTTGAAACGATCCTCATTAGTCCAAGATTGCCACCGCTATATACTAAGTGCATATTCCTTGCAGCTAAGACTCGACCCAATTCTTGTGCTGCTTCTACATATTGTGGCTTAACACCAACACTAGTACCACAAAACACACAGATGCTCTCAACTCGTCTTCTTGAAGTGGCTTCCATGTTTTACTCTGGATGTCTTCAAAAGTGCAATGATGAGTTGAATTTATAACACCTGAAAATGGTGAGTAAAATAATAGCACTAGTACCTGCGAAATGACAATTATTAGTTAACAGTAAAATAAATCATGATAGTAAAAAAAGTCTGGGTCCTGTCGGAGAAAATAAAAGAAAACAACAAAACAAATTACAATTATTAGGAAAAGACAAAGAGATATAATATTTACAATAATTTACAGCTTGATTAACGTCTATGCGTCAGGGACAAGCTTCCCATCCAATTTTATTATAAATTGGCAAATAGGGTCTTTTTGAGTCAGATTCCCGAGACTTAACTGTTGTCTTTCTTTTTGGAATTGTGTATGTAATTTTCGGATGGCTATATGAACATATCCACTGGGATGCGTCTCAAGATTTGAAGATATATCATCTACAGACTCTTTACTCAAGCCATCCCTAATGAATTTAATTTTATCTTCGCGATTATCAGACACCATTCCTAAAGAACGACAACGAGTATTGCAATTCCAGCGTGCATATTTGTAACAAACACCCATTTGCTTAGCTCTACGTTTCTTTGCATAGGTGCTTCTTCCAAAACCAGGCAGATGTGAAATAAAAAAGTCAAAAAACTCACCTGCCAATCGGACCCGTGCTTCAATTACCCAACGAATGTCATTAGGAACACCATGGATCGTTAGTAATCTCATCCGTTCCAGGCGAACTTAATAAACTTTCAACGGAGATTTTTGAGGGAGAGAAGGAAATTGCTTGTGAAGATTTGTGAGAGCTTCTTCCATCGTGAAATGACTTTACCTGCAAAAATTAAACAAACAAAAATAAAACACACCAGATCATAATATATACACAAATTGCATGGGTTGCCTTCTTACGAGCGCTAAGTTTAACGTCGTCAGCTAGACGTGACTTCTCGAACATTAGGCTGGATCTGAAAGTGTGACACTTTCTTTTTGTCACTCAAATGATTCTCCCCAGTAGTGCTTGACACGCTGACTGTTAACCTTGAATGTATCGTTGGTGTTGGGATCCAGTAACTCAACAACTCTATATGGTAAAACCTGAGTGATCACAAAAGGACCTGACCACCTTGATTTCAACTTTCCAGGGAAAAGTTTCAACCTTGAGTTGTACAACAACACCTACTACTTTGGTTCCAACTGTCTGTGCATTATTTTTTGGTTATGCCATTTCTTGGTCTTTTCTTTGTACAATCTGGCATTCTCATAAGCTTGTAAGTGAAATTCCTCCAATTCGTTGAGTTGGTAAAGTCGTTTCTCTCCTGCAGCTTGTGAATCAAGATTCAACTTCTTCAGTGCCTAGTACGCCTTGTGTTCAAGCTCAACTGGCAGATGATATGCTTTCCCAAACACCAATCGATATGGGGACATACCAATGGGTGTCTTGTAAGCTGTTTGGTAGGCTCATAATGCATCATCCAATTTTGTTGACCAGTCCCTCCTTGTTGATCCAATAGATCTCTCCAAGATTCTTTTGATTTCTCTGTTTGAAACTTCAACCTGTCCATTTGACTGTGGATGGTAAGCAGTGGCAACCTTGTGAGTAACTCCGTATTTGGATAGGAGTGCATCAAAATATCTGTTGCAGAAATGTGAGCCACCATCACTGATAATTGCCAGAGGTGTTCTGAATCGAGTGAAAATGTTCTTTTCAGGAATTTGATAACCACTTTTGAATCATTGAATGGTAGTGCAACTGTTTCAACCCATTTGGAGACGTAGTCTGTAGCAACCAGGATGTACAGGTTTTCGAATGATGGAACAAAGGGTCCCATGAAATCTATACCCCACACATCGAATATCTCCACTTCCATAATGTTTTGCAATGGTCCTTCATTTCTCCTCGAAATATTCCCCGTTCTCTGACACCTGTCATATTAAAGAGTAAAAAGATAAGCATATTTAAAAAGAGTGGGCCAGAACAAACCTGATTATAGGACTTTGGCTGCAGTTTTGTTTCCGCTGAAGTGTCCGCCATATGGTGATGAATGACAATGCTGCAAAACACCGTTGACTTCCTCCTGTGGAACACAACGCCTCATTAATTGATCAGCACAGTGTTTGAACATGTACAGCTCATCCCAGACATAGTGATTGAATTCCTTGAAGAACTTCTTTCGTTGCTGAGTTCTCCATTCCAACGGCCATTTTCCTGAAACTATGAAGTTGACATAGTCAGCATACCAAGGGACATCCTGCTTTTTCATGGCAAACAACTATTCATCTGGAAAAGTTTCTTTGATTGACAATTCTTTGCCAGCTGTTTCTCTATTCTCGAGCTTCGATAGATGATCTGCCACTTGGTTCTCTGTCCATTTCTTGTCTCTGATCTCCACGTCAAATTCTTGCAGAAGAAGTATCCAACGGATCAATCTGGGTTTGGAATCTTTCTTCGTGATCAGATATTTGATTGCTGAATGATCTGTGTAGACCACCACTTTGGGACCCAGTAGATAGGAGCAGAATTTGTCAAAAGCATACACAACTGCGAGCAACTCCTTTTTGGTGGTTGTGTAGTTGAGTTAAGCTTCATTCAAAGTTCTGCTGGAGTAGTAAATGGTGTGGAAAATATTTGTTTTGCGTTGTCCCAAAACTGCACCTACAGTAAAATCACTAGCATCACACATCACTTCAAATGGAAGGGTCCAGTCTGGTGCTACAATGATGGGGGTAGAGACCATCTTCTGTTTTAATATCTCAAAAGCTTCATGGCATTCTTTGGTGAAGTTGAAAGACACGTCCTTTTCCAGAAGATTGCATAGAGGTTTAGCAATCTTGGAAAAGTCTTTGATAAATCTCCTGTAAAAACCTGCATGTCCAAGAAAACTCCGAATCCCTTTGACTGATGTTGGTGGAGGTAATTTCTCAATTGTTTCGATCTTTGCTTTGTCTACCTCGATTCCCTTTTGTGAGATCCGGTGTCCAAGAAAATGCCTTCATGTACCATGAAGTGGCATTTCTCCCAGTTGAGTACCAGGTTGGTATCTTCACATCTTTGTAACACTTGTTCTAAATTTTACAAACAGTGGTCAAAAGAATCTCCAAACATAGAAAAATCATCCATGAATACCTTCATACTCTACTCTAGCATGTCTGAAAAGATGGCCATCATGCAACGCTGAAATATGGCAGAAGCATTACATAATCCAAATGGCATCCTGCAGAAAGCAAAAGTATCATATGGACATGTAAAGGTAGTTTTCTCCTGATCTTCTGGTGCGATGGAAATCTGATTGTACCCTGAATATCCGTCCATAAAATAATAGAACTCATGTCCCGCCAATCTATCCAGCATTTGATCAATGAATGGCAGCGGAAAATGATCTTTTCTCGTGGCTTTGTTCAGCTTTCGGTAGTCCATGCATACTCTCCATCCAGTCACCATTCTGGTTGGAATTAGCTCGTTCTTTTCATTTGTGACTACAGTGATTCCTCCTTTCTTTGGCACACACTGCATAGGATTCACCCAAGTGTTGTCTGCGATGGGGTAAATGATGCCAGCATCCAACCATTTGATGATTTCTTTCTTCATGACTTCCTTCATGATTGGATTGAGTCTCCGTTGATGCTCCATTGTGGGTTTGTACTCGTCGTTCATCAGGATCTTATGCATGGAAAATGATGGACTAATGCCTCGAATGTCTACTATAGTCCAGCCAATGGCTCTTTTGTGCTCTCGTAATACTCTCAGTGTTGGTTTATTCTAAGGTCCCAAGATCAAATCAAGACATGAAATAATGCGTGAATACACCAATGAAGATAGCGGAATACTTACATTGATCGGTTATGTCGATTTGAAGACGAATCATGCCCAAAAACGCACTGCCTTGGTAAGCTTACTGCAACCAGTCCATGCTCACTGTCTTGGCAGTTTCGGGTCTCAAAACGAAGCTCCAAACTCCATCAGATGAGTCCCGCCTCATGGTCGAACCTCCCTACCACCTTCGCAAGACTCGTAGTGTGCTAGCACTTGCGGTTTTCACCATGAAAACCCAACCCTTGCTTCCCTTTGTGTCACGTTTTTCTGGTTCAAAACCAGTCCCCATTTCAAGCTTTGGGCGTGAGAGAAGAGAGAAAATGAGAGAGAAGAAGTTTTGTGTTTTTTTTTAAAATGATTTACCAAAAATCAATTTATATTTATGCCATAATTTTCATTAAATTAATAATAAAATTATGACACATAACATGCAATGGCTTAGAGTGTCAAACACTCAAACTCCATGCAATGACATTGAGTGCAATGTACACAATCTACATGCAAAGCATTAGAATGACATGTGTCATGTGGGCCCCACACGTTTCCAAATGAAAGTGGCCCACGTGCACTCACGCGTTCGGGTTCGATATTTCCGAAATACCGAGCTTACGTCGCGACGTTAATTCAATCGAATTTAAATAAATAATTGCGCCTGGCGAAATTATTATTTACGTCGCTAACGAATTAATTCTAAATTAACTCGTTTGCCCGAATTAAAATCTGATTTTAATTCCGCGTCGAAATCTAATTTCGTCTAATATATCGAATATATTAATACATCGATTAATTCCGAATTAATCGTTCTCTCTCTTTAGACGACATTTTATCCCGGATAAAATATCTCCGTTATTAATCCTAGATTAATTTTCTCTCTCTTCTATATAATCCCAGATTATTCAAGAGTGCGAGTTGTGCGTCATCGGTGGATTATCGGGAAGCGACCCATGAGATCTCCGGATAAGTTGGCAGTAAATACGGTCGTCGGAGTATCCGAATCACGTACGTACCAAGTACTACGTTCTACCGATTTACGAGACAAGGTCGACTCCTAGCAAAGCACCAAGTCTTCCCAAGTTCTCCGGACATATTCATTAAAGAATATCTAGATCTGTATCAAGCGTAGTATACAATTGTATTGTGCATATCGGCCCAGTATCGGATAGTCACGTGCTAGGGCTGGGGCTGGATAAGTGTCTGCCCCGTCCGAAACACATATCGGATGTCTGGTAACTAGTCTCTATAATCGGATATTCATGACCTGGTCATAATATCACGATTGGATGCGCATCTCTTAAGAGCACTAATACCGTATCCTGCGTGACATCATCTCCACTATGACTGGAGTGATACTTCCGTCTTGACATCACATCCAATACACTACGATTCTCAATATACCCGGCATTGGCGTACACAGAACCGGTTAAAGTCCTAGACGACCTCAACTAAAGTATATCGATTGTCGTAAGCATTAGCGATGTAAGTCTCAGGTTAAGACTATACACACCTACCTTGATTTCGGCCTCCCATAGACACATATTCATAATACCAATGGGATTCCGAGGGGTCTTTCCAGAGCGAAGCTGTTTCCCGTACCATCGGTGAAACACGACCTCCTATCGCACTTGCATAAGCATCCAATACTTATCTATATGAGAACTATGCCGTTGTGCCCTCACAACGCACACAAGTGCAATACTAGCCTATTCCGCATTATCGATGTCCAGTCTCGATAATACTACGGCTAGGGATATTTAATGATTAATCCTTCGTGGACTATACTGTCTCATATCATCTTAATCCAGGAACTAATCATATGGACCTCTTCTTCATTTATATATCTATGGTGATCTAATCACAAATGATGAGAGTGCAATTTCCTTGTCACATAGTTAATTTGCTACAACAACACAATGATTTGTGCAAATAGTGACGCTATGGGTCATTTTGTCCAACAATCTCCCACTTGGCACATAGCCAGTCACTCAAGTGTCCAACACCCGAACTATGTACGGTTCGCTCAAATTGCTGAGGAAAGGTTTTCGTCAGCGGATTTTATGATTATCGTCTGACGCGATTTATACGATCATCACATCGCCACGATGTATGATCCGAACGAATCAGATGAATAGAGAAGTATATATCTGGATCGTCGATGAGACCTTTAATTCTTTAGCCTTGTGCTGAAGCCTAGCTCAGCTGCTAACAGAACTATATCTAATCTAATTAGATTTATTATTGACCCAAATGGCTTCTATTGCTGCCTCAGCTGCAGCAATAATCCGCATTAGTTGTTTATTCGGCAACAGTTATCTTGCTCGGAAGATTTCCAGCTTACTGTCCCGTTATTCAAACTTTATAGTACCGCAGTATTTAAGTTTGGAAACTTGTAGCAGTGATCCCAGTCACTTCAAGTTCTCCTTCTCCATAGTTTAAGACAACATCTTTAGTTCTCTCAGATACTAACAGATGTTCTTAATGTTCAATCCAGT
Source organism: Zanthoxylum bungeanum (assembly GCA_019454045.1). Classification (NCBI taxonomy): domain Eukaryota; kingdom Viridiplantae; phylum Streptophyta; class Magnoliopsida; order Sapindales; family Rutaceae; genus Zanthoxylum; species Zanthoxylum bungeanum. Next base: position 22,854 of record SKCR01000233.1, read on the forward strand.
GACTATCACTTGGATTGACCCAATTGTGACTCCATATGCTCGAAGCGTATGAGACACCAATACAAGTACATTTTAAATGTACAATTTCCCAGAGAGTGTTAACAACTCCAAATCTATCCCAGTAGATCTTTATTCCCTAAATAAAGGTTGTTACTCCCCAGAATTCTACGGAGAATTTCTATGAAAGAATATCTATGAAAGCCAAGCTTTCACCAATTGCTTTATGGGAATTTCACTGTTAGTGCAATCTCCCACTAACCTCCTTATATACACAAGAATTATTTCGTTTTGAGTCAAATCATAAACCATTATGATTATTTCAAAACGACAGTTCCAAGAACCTTATGCTTGCATTGATCCAAACATGGATCGAATAACCTGCAAACCTTGTTTGTCGGTTATATAAAATCGTCAGGATGTTGTAAACATCCTCCAAAAGGTTTCCTTTTCAGGAAAGCGATTTTGATTTTATACTGACATATTTCATAAATGAAATATATAGTTATTTTCAAGCATTTTCAAAATGGATTTACCATGGCAACAGGTAAAAGGTTGAACCGTTATTAACACAATGTTGATAACGATACCTTTCCGTCAAAAGCCTAGCTTTGTACGTTGGTATGTTGCCATCCATGTATGTCTTCCTTGAAGACGTTAAATGTACCATAGGCACAATGCCTTGTGGTACAACAACTAGTATCCAAAATAGTTGTTATACATGGAATCCATTTCGGATTCATGGCACTTTGCCATAACATGGAGTCGATACCTCGTATCACTTCCTCTAAACGTAGTCGGATGGTACACCACCATAAGATTGACATCTTTATGAGGTGAGATCAGAAACCCATACCCTAGGTTGTTTTCTGACTCTATCCGATCTACTAGGTTCTTGTGTATTTGAAGATTGATGGTATAGTTTCATCATAGATGAACTATTTGTGTTCCATTAAGGACTTCGTGCCTTGAACAGTATTACTCCGATTTTCATCGAGTATCACTATCCTCCCACTAACCACTGCATATCGGTATTCCTCTCAGGAAAACCGCATGGTGAGCAACAATTACATTGTTCTCATGTGGGATTTATAAGTACTATACTTAAGGTTTCCCTTAGGATACCCTATATTGGCACTTATCCAATTTGGGTCCTTAGTTTGGTATCATCCAAACGCTATGCCTGGCATACCCAAATTATCAGGAATGAGAAACCTCGTTTCTTCCCTGTTCATATCCTATATGATATCTGTCAAACAGATTTATATGGAACCTTATTCTAAATAAGTTTTGCACTGTTAATACATATCCTGTAGAAGGAAATAGTAGCTCAGAGCGACTCGTGATAAACCTTATCATGTCCAACAAAATTCGGTTTTAGGTTCGGACACACCGTCTAACTAACGTGTCTCGGGAGGAGTCCTCATATGAAAGAATACCGTACTCTTTCATTTACGTATGAAACTTACTGCTTAAGTATTTTCCATTACGGTTTTACCGTGGCGGAATAATACTACAGCCGATCTGTTTGTCTACTTCATGTCGAAACTCTAAAGTTTCCGATCTGTGTTCTTCAAAAGAAACACATAACCACAACGTGATGTCACATCTGTTAAGGTCACGAAATATTCATGTTCACATCTAGCCTAGCTAGATATGGGCCCACTTACTTCACCATGAATAGGGCTAACAGATCGGTGGCCCCTTTACTATTACCAAGTAAATAGTATTTTAGGTTTTTAACCTAAAAAAAACTAGATTCGTAGACCTTATTTGAATAGTCAAATCAGTCCTAGTACCCACTCTTAAAAAGTGTGGATATACGAGTCTTCTTTAATTGTGTCCTAGACAACAATGCCACAAATAAGTCTCCATTGATCAAATCAATTAAGCTATTTATTTTGTCATTATTTTATATGTTTGAGATTTTATTATATCAAAATATAAATTCTTTATTCTTATACATCCAATGTATTTATCTCAGTATCATCTTTATATAATGAAACACTTTAGTGTTCTAGAATATAAAGGTTTTATCCGCATCGGATTAAACACTGATATAGAGATAATGTCTCTAGTCAAACTAGTTACATTATAACATTTCATAATTTAAGTACATACCCAAAGGGTAGTTCCTAAACTTAGGTATCTACGGTCGAAACAGCGACTTTCGTCCCGTTTCCAATTCGCAGAGAAATCTCGGCTTGAAGCCAGTATCCAGCTCACAGCGGATTCTGAACGTCAATACATATATATATTATGTACCACACTAAGTATTTAAAATCCAATTTCAATACTAGTAGTAAACATAACTTTGACAAATATTTTTTTAAAGTTAGAGCCTCGCCCTTTCTTTAATTCCTTCGTGTCTTCCATATCCAAATGGTAGTCACTTTGAGATATGTCAATTATCCTTTTCAATATTTCACAAACCTTTGGCCAAGCCTTGGGTTTCGGAATATCGAAACGATGTGCACCTTGTGCTACATGCCCAATTGCAAACTTTGACTTTTCTCCACTAGAATAGTCAATTAATTCTCCAAGAATTATTAATTGCAACTTTAATACTTTTAAATCTAAAGATAGATTTATTATAAGTATATTAATTAAGCACTAAAGTCATCATCACATAATCTTCCAAAGACTTTATGCTCTACTATTTGCTTAATTATGGGCTTAGTCATAATAAGTTATTTTATCAAATAAATTAACCTATTATTAATTCTCAATTGAAAATTAAATCATTTAAAACATTTAATCCAATGATTATATATTTTAAATATTCAACCTTTCAATTCTATCTTGATTTTAATAGTCCAACTATTTAATCAATTTTAATAAGGTACTATTATTATAATGATTACAATAATCCAATTTATTTAATCAACTATAATTTTAATATTGATTACTATAATCCAATTATAAAATCAACTATCATTTTAATTCAATTATATTGATTACTATAATCCAATTATAAAATCAACTATATATTGAATGAGTTTGTATATAGTCCAACTATATATATAATTTAAAACAACATAAAATATTAGTCCAACTAATACTTTTAATAATTATGACGAGTAAAATAAAATGAGCGTGTTTAGCGAGTATTCGATTGAATGTTGCAAATTCAATACTTGCCTCCCACTATTTTTCGTCGAGCCTCTAACCCTCTGTCGAGTACTCGGGAAACCGTGTTTCCTAGTGGGCTAGGATCCCGTTAAATATCACACAATCTTGACTTTGGCCAACAAATTGTATGATAATTAACTAGGTAGATCTCGAAGATCAATTGGATCTCATCCAACTCCTAGATCCAGTAGGTGGACATCCAAGTCCCAACATATATCTTATATATGCCTATACATCGAATGTATACCCTAACCTTTTTCCTCTGAATCAACTAGGCCTTGGCTTTGGCACAACAAACCTAGTGATCCCAGTCAAGCGCGGACCCATTGACATGGAAGCTTCGTAATCAATGTCAATGGACAAGAAGTGGTCTTGACTTTGGCCAACAAACCACAACTTGGACACGACACCGATATGGAACAAAGCCTCGTGATTAAAACACATCTTCGACGGACAAGGGCTTGACTTTGGCCAACAACCCCTGCCAATCTCGGATCTTGAGTAAGAATCACTCAATGGAAGGAAAATAAACGCTTGATATTTAACGAGGGTTTTTTTTTTTTTTTTTTTTTTTGCGTGCAAATTGGCTACCAATTTAATTATCTTTGTTAAGGTCTCATCATCATACACCCTTAAACATGCATTCTAAATACATAATAAAGCGAGTATGAAATAAAATAATAATGATATGCGGATGGATACTTAACACATTGATCCTAGATCAAATCTCTCCCTTTCTCACTCAAGCTAGCACTTGTACTACTTCTACCCGTTACACTACACTTCTAAAGAAACCTCATATACATAGAGGGGAATAGGTGAGAAGAGAATACAAAGAGAAAGAAGGTGATAAGGCTGGACGCAGGTCCAATTTAATAAATCGAATTTATTACAACAATTTCTAAAATTGCCCACCCGACTAATATCCATCCGATATACATTATTCATTCAACACAACCACGTATTCACACACATAAGCATGCTATCAATCAATCTAATCAAATTAATTAATCTGATAATTAAGTGATCATCCAATGTTCAAACAACGATTTGATTTTGTTCGAGTCAAACTCGTTTTTGCGAATAAGTACTTAAAGTACGAATTCATGAATTAAATTAAACTACATCATTAAATCTAATTTAACATGTATTTAATACTAATTCACTATTCAATTCCAAATTAAATATTACACTTTTATTTAATAAACCTTTTACGATTTAAATTCCAAATCTAATCGTAACGCGTCTCAAAGACCGATTAACGTCCAACGTCAATTCAATTAAAGTCCAATGGGCTTTTGATTGATTTCTTAAGGCGTGGACTTTTGGTCAACTCGGGTCAAACCGATAACCAAAGTCCAATCCGGGATTTACCCCATAAGCCCATAAATCAATCTTGGCCCATTAGGCCCAATTGAACATTAAAGGTTCATTAGCCGCAATTGGGCTTTATGGTTGAGGTTTTGGGCCCAATTGGATCCAATCCACTTGGCCTAAACCAAACTTGATAAATCAAGCCCAAAAGGCCCAATTACAACAATTCAAGCCCAAATCCAATTTAAGCCTAAATAATTAAATTACACTAATCCAATTACGCAATTTAATTACCTAAAGTGCATTACGATGATTAATAACCTAAATTGATATTTCCAAAGCACCAAATTAGTCCAATTAATCATGCTTAATATATTATTACATGTCAAACACACAAATTGAAAATCAAACCCATAAACATGCTTCAATGCTCTCGGCCAAGGAAGGTTATTTTGTCCGATTTGAATTCAATCCGATTAATTACACAATCGACAACGTATTAACTTCCCGAATGATTTCATACACATCCAATGTTCATAAAATCAAAATTACCAAGACATTCAATAGGGCTATACATTCGGCCAAGGTGAAGGAAATTGGGGATTTTTGTTCAATTCAAAATTCAATCAAATTGACATCAAATTAACACATCCTATATCATTATAACTCATCCAATGAATTAAAATGAAAAATTCCAAGAACTCCAAACTCCTACACATTCGGCCAACATGAATAAATTGGGGAAAATTATTCCAATCAATTTTCAACAAATGGGTCCAACCAAAATGCAATCAAACATGTTATAAGCATACTTAAACAATCAATTTATTCAAATCATGCTCAACAAACATTTACCCAAATTTTAAACCCTACAAATTTCATGCTTGCAACATTAGCTCATGATGCCATTGTTGGTTTATTCTAAGGTCCCAAGATCAAATCAAGACATGAAATAATGCGTGAATACACCAATGAAGATAGCGGAATACTTACATTGATCGGTTATGTCGATTTGAAGACGAATCATGCCCAAAAACGCACTGCCTTGGTAAGCTTACTGCAACCAGTCCATGCTCACTGTCTTGGCAGTTTCGGGTCTCAAAACGAAGCTCTAAACTCCATCGGATGAGTCCCGCCTCATGGTCGAACCTCCCTACCACCTTCGCAAGACTCGTAGTGTGCTAGCACTTGCGGTTTTCACCATGAAAACCCAACCCTTGCTTCCCTTTTGTGTCACGTTTTTCTGGTTCAAAACCAGTCCCCATTTCAAGCTTTGGGCGTGAGAGAAGAGAGAAAATGAGAGAGAAGAAGTTTTGTGTTTTTTTTTAAAATGATTTACCAAAAATCAATTTATATTTATGCCATAATTTTCATTAAATTAATAATAAAATTATGACACATAACATGCAATGGCTTAGAGTGTCAAACACTCAAACTCCATGCAATGACATTGAGTGCAATGTACACAATCTACATGCAAAGCATTAGAATGACATGTGTCATGTGGGCCCCACACGTTTCCAAATGAAAGTGGGCCCACGTGCACTCACGCGTTCGGGTTCGATATTTCCGAAATACCGAGCTTACGTCGCGACGTTAATTCAATCGAATTTAAATAAATAATTGCGCCTGGCGAAATTATTATTTACGTCGCTAACGAATTAATTCTAAATTAACTCGTTTGCCGAATTAAAATCTGATTTTAATTCCGCGTCGAAATCTAATTTCGTCTAATATATCGAATATATTAATACATCGATTAATTCCGAATTAATCGTTCTCTCTCTTTAGACGACATTTTATCCCGGATAAAATATCTCCGTTATTAATCCTAGATTAATTTTCTCTCTCTTCTATATAATCCCAGATTATTCAAGAGTGCGAGTTGTGCGTCATCGGTGGATTATCGGGAAGCGACCCATGAGATCCCCGGATAAGTTGGCAGTAAATACGGTCGTCGGAGTATCTGAATCACGTACGTACCAAGTACTACGTTCTACCGATTTACGAGACAAGGTCGACTCCTAGCAAAGCACCAAGTCCCAAGTTCTCCGGACATATTCATTAAAGAATATCTAGATCTGTATCAAGCGTAGTATACAATTGTATTGTGCATATCGGCCCAGTATCGGATAGTCACGTGCTAGGGCTGGGGCTGGATAAGTGTCTGCCCCGTCCGAAACAATCGGATGTCTGGTAACTAGTCTCTATAATCGGATATTCATGACCTGGTCATAATATCACGATTGGATGCGCATCTCTTAAGAGCACTAATACCGTATCCTGCGTGACATCATCTCCACTATGACTGGAGTGATACTTCCGTCTTGACATCACATCCAATACACTACGATTCTCAATATACCCGGCATTGGCGTACACAGAACCGGTTAAAGATCCAGACGACCTCAACTAAAGTATATCGATTGTCGTAAGCATTAGCGATGTAAGTCTCAGGTTAAGACTATACACACCTACCTTGATTTCGGCCTCCCAAGACACATATTCATAATACCAATGGGATTCCGAGGGGTCTTTCCAGAGCGAAGCTGTTTCCCGTACCATCGGTGAAACACGACCTCCTATCGCACTTGCATAAGCATCCAATACTTATCTATATGAGAACTATGCCGTTGTGCCCTCACAACGCACACAAGTGCAATACTAGCCTATTCCGCATTATCGATGTCCAGTCTCGATAATACTACGGCTAGGGATATTTAATGATTAATCCTTCGTGGACTAATACTGTCTCATATCATCTTAATCCAGGAACTAATCATAGGGACCTCTTCTTCATTTATATATCTATGGTGATCTAATCACAAATGATGAGAGTGCAATTTCCTTGTCACATAGTTAATTTGCTACAACAACACAATGATCTGTGCAAATAGTGACGCTATGGGTCATTTTGTCCAACACTCAGCAACTTTTCTTCCTGCTCCAATGTTAGTGAAGAATAAGTAATAACAGGTAATTCAGAAGAGTTTCCAAGAAATACATACCTGAGATGGCTCGGAAGTAACTTCAGTTCCAGCTGTGGTGGTTCTTCAATCGAAGGCTTGATTCGATCTTTCTTTGGCAGTTCCAGGCTTTCCACTTGTGGTGTCGATTTGAATCGGAATGGTTTATCAAGGTAGTTGATACATTCCAAAATTTCAGCATCTAGCTCGCTGTCAGTCATGTTGGTGATGCAAGCATCAAGTTTGTTCGTGGGGGTTGTATCAGTATCCTGAAAGATACTATCAACAACATCAATTCTGAAACATTATTCTTCTTTTTCATCGCTCGAGAATTTCATGGCTTTGAAAACATTGAAGGTAACTTCTTGGTCTTGAACTTTCATGGTTATTTCTCCTTTTTGTACATCAATCACAGTTCGTCATGTCGCCAAGAATGGTCTTCTAAGGATGATAGGTACATCTTTATCTTCTTCCATGTCAAGGATAATAAATCTGCTGGAAGAATGAGTTTGTCGACTTTGACCAGCACATCTTCAACAACACCTCTTGGAAATGCGAGCGTTCGATCAGCAAGTTGTAGTGAGACTGAGGTAGGCATTGCTTCTCCAATTTGTAATTTTCCTTAATAGAAAAAAGCATCAAATTAACACTTGCGCCTAGGTCACATAAAGCCTTACCGATATAGTGTTCTCCAATGGTGCATGGGACAGTGAAACTGTCAGGATCTTTCAACTTTGGGAGAAGTTTCCTCTGAATGATGGCACTGCATTCTTCCGTCAATGCTACTGTCTCGTAATCTCCCAATCTCCGTTTTCGTGAAAGAATGTCTTTCATGAATTTTACATAGCTGGGCATTTCTTCCAAGGCTTCTGCAAATGGAATGTTGATGTGCAGCTTTTTGAACACCTCCAGGAATCGAGCAAACTGCTTGTCCAGTTTGTTTTTCTGAAGTCGCTGTGGAAAAGGTGGAGGTGGAGTGATCTGATCTTTTTCTTTTTCCTTTGCTTCTTTTTCCTCCATCTGTGGAACTGCATCTTTTGGAACTTCCTCAATTGTTGCCTTGATTCCAACATCTTTGTTGATCTCAGTACCGCTTTTCAATGTGATGGCTTGACATTGCTTCTTCCATCAGTTCCTTGGATTTGGTTCTGTATTGCTGGGAAGATTACATGGCGGTCTGTAACTCTGAGCATTGGCCAGTTGTCCGATTTGATTCTCCAGTGCTTTGATGGAAGCAGATTGGCTTTGAAATATAACATCGTACTTTTTAACTGAGCCAGTACTTCTGCTATTCCTGGTTCATTTGCCTGTTCCTGGCCTTTGTTCTGTTGCTGGAATCCAGGTGGTGGATAGTTCTGTTGTTGGAATCCAAGTGGTGGATTGTTCTTTTGCCCTGAATTGTTGCTCCATGAAAAATTCGGATGATTCCTCCACCCTGGGTTGTAGGTGTTGGAATATGGATTGTTCCCCGGTCTGTTGAAATTGTTGACATAATTCACCATTTCTTCAAGTTGGTTTGGTTCTGGTGCTCCTCCATATGGTGCACTTGTGGATCTAGTGGTAAGAGTCTCCATAAATTTGCATATCTAATCTAGCTTGGCGTTGACTGCTGTATTGGCTCCACTTTCATAAATTCCTGTAATTCTTTGGATCATGCTCATTTCTGTTGGCCACAAGGAATTGTTGTTGGCCATTTCCTCGATTAGGTCCCAGGCTTGATCTTCTCCTTTTGCCATCAAAGCTCCTCCAGCAGCAGCATCGATTGTGGTTCTCATCAGTCCAAAAAGTCCATTATAGAAAGTTTGGACTTGAAGCCATTTTGGAATCTCATGGTGAGGATATTTCCGGAGCAAATCTTTGTACCTTTCCCAAGCTTCGTAGAGAGTTCCGAGTCTTGTTGTACAAAGGATGTGATGTCATTCCTCAGTTTTCCAGTTCTGGTTGGTGGAAAGTACTTTGCAAGGAATTTGGTGGCTAAAGCGTTCTAAGTTGTGATGGAACCTGCTGGTAGTGAATGTAGCCAAGCTTTAGCTATGTCTTTCAAGGAGTATGGAAAAACTCGCAGTCTCATTGCTTCTTCAGCTTCTTGGTTGTAATTGAAAATGCCGCAAACTTCCAGGAAGTTGCTGATGTGGGTATTAGGATCTTCAGTTGCTTTCCCCCCAAACTGCACTGACTGCTGAATCATCTGAATGCATGTTTTGATGTCACACGCATTTGCTGGTAAATGAGGAAGTACAATACAGGAAATGAAGTCGTCGACCACCGAAATGGTTCTGTCTCGAATGGGTATTGGTGGTGCAACTTCCAAAGGTTCAGGTTCCATGTTGACTAAAGCTTCTTGGCCTTCACGCCTTTCCCTTCTCAATTGTCTGATGGTTCTTTCAATTTCTGGGTCGAGCGGTCGGAGTTCAAAGCTTCTGGTTCGTCTCATGTAGTTTCTGAGAACCTGAAACACAAGAAAACAAAAATAATAAGTAAAAAGAAATTAGATACAAGTAACGTATCTAACCCCTAAACTAGTAGTAAAAGATAAATAAGTCCCCGGCAACGGCGCCAAAAACTTGACCGGTGCTTTCACACGCGTATAACGCAAGCGCACGTATCGTTCAAGTAGTATACAAAGTATCGATCACACGAGGACTTAATACCTAATCTATTAATTTTATGAGGTCAAATGATTATTAGTATCTAACAATTTGATTGATTGATTTGAAATGGTGATGGTTTTAAATTTAAAAATAAGTAAATAAAATTGCATTAAAGTAGGTTTAAGAAAATTCAATATTAGGAAACTATCTAGGGTTGTGAATCTTTCCAATATCTTTTAAAAGATGAAGTAGCTATTTCATGTTTGTGTAATATATCGGTTTACTAACCTGGAACACTAAATTATGTGAAAGCCTATGTCGATGGTCAGACGCAAATACACATTATAACCCAATTGAACCATATGTCTATGTCAACCAAATTACCTGGATTTATTAAGTTTAAGTTCCAATTATGGCTACCCCCGCCCGACAGGTATATGTCTATCATGTAAGGAAATCTATTAAAGGGTTATATATCCTCAGGGAAGATCGTGGGCTTTTAAGTCTAAGGCTGAAACCTAAAATTCCATTTTCAAGTTTATTTTAGATTTACCAGATCAATCTTATTAGTGGCCAATTAACAAGACGCATTAAGCTTAAGACTTAATAAGTAAACCTTTAAATTACCCAAACTATAAAATAACCCCTTATAAACCGATGATATTAGAAGTCATCACAACCCCAGATAACTAACTTAGTTATGACACATAACTAGGGCTAGTAAAATAAAAGACATAAAGTAAAAATGCTTAAAAGTAATTGTGGTAAAGTAAAAGCTGAAAAGTAAATTACAATAAAATAAAATGCTAAGGTAAAAGGATAAACTTTTACTACTACTAATTTAGATATCTCCCTTAATATAATATATTAACTTGTGATGATATTACCAACCAGCCATATAGGCGGTAACCTGATTAAGTCAAATTAAGTCCGACCAGCCATATAGGCGGTGTCAAAATTTGTCCATAAACCTACCATATAGGCGATAAGAAAATTTAATTACCAACCGAATAATCTGGCGGTATCCTTGCTTAGTCAGGTTTAAACCAGTTTAAAATGAATTACAACCGACCAATATAGCGGTATCCTTATTAAGTCAAATTTTAAATAGTGAATATATTATAATTAATGGAGATTAATCTAAATAGCAATAATAAAATAATTACCTTTCACCCTAGCAGGGGGAAGTTACCTACTCATGGTTGAATAGTAAAAACTGTAAAAAGTAAAGAAAGTAAATTATTATTACTATTACAGAACGTAATTAAAATTAATTACAAAACTGAAATTAAAATAAACTAGATAGAAAACTCTCTATTTACATCAGAGAATTCAGAGAGGAAGGTATATCTGAAACTGAAATATCAAGCTCTATTTATAGGCCTTGGTAAGCCCTCCGCGTCACGACGCGCAAGTTTCTTCTTGCGTCGCGATGCGCTGACGTGTCAGTTTCTGATTGGTCCGTTTCAGATTCTTATCTGCCACGTGGAAATTCGGATAAATGGGTAATAATTGAGCTGATGTGGCGCTGACGTGGCGATGATATGGCACTGACGTGGTGACACGTGGCGAAAGTGATTGTCGGCACATAGAATTGCGACACGTGGCACGCTTTGATTGGCTGATGATGACGTGGCGGTGACGTGGCACATTGACTCGCTCAACTGGTGATGTGGACGATGACGTGGCTGACACGTGAGGACACGTGGCGATGGCGATTGTCACACCATAGGATGATGACACGTTGCACGGCGCACGTTAGCATTGGCTGTGATGGTGACACGTGGCACGGCGCACGTTAGCAAAGTAAAACTTCACAGATTCTGACTTGTGGACCCGGCGCACGTTAGCAGTTCATGCGCATGTTAGGCGTCGCGACGCCTAAGGTTTGCGCGTCGCGACGCACGAAATGACCATTTTGCCCTTTTTGTCTTTTTTTCACTGTTTTGGCCCAAAATCACCTCCAGATTGTCCTGAAACTTTATTTATCTACAAAATACACAAAATACATCAAAATATTCACGAAACTCAAGAAACTATACAAAATATTTGGTTAAATGGGTGGGCAATAGTGATACATTTACCACTCATCAGATAAACCATCGGATTAAGTCACGATATACGACATGTACTGCTCTCAGCGGATTTTACTAACCGACTTATGTTAGTAAATCTTGACCATAAACTTTATTTAAGGATATACAACTTATAGTGACGCATCCCAATATCAATTACAAACTAAGTTGTAACTGCGCACTATGTTGTAAATCCTAGGGTCTTTGTCTAATATACATGTATCATTAAACCAGAGTTAGTTTCAATCTAATCGCAATTAGATCGAATATGTGTATAAAAGATAAGAGGCGCTACCATTAAATAAGTAATATTATGGAAAATGGAATTGCTCGTATTCATGAATCAGACATAAATACGATCCGGATTGGCACTCCGAGCACCAACCCTAACAAACACACCATAAATAATTGTGTCATAAATGAGTTGGTGAGTCAATAATTTGAAATCCTAACGCAACACGATTATTTTCTGGGTTAACACGAACACAATCTATTAAAAATGTCAAATCTAGCCACAAAAATCCATTTATCCGCATTGGATTCGTGTCGGGTTAATGAGTCATGTCAAATTTTCCAACTCAGTCAAAAAGGTGTTTTATTTCTCCAAGGTCCATTTGTTTCGAGTAAAACGATTTCCGTAAGTAAAATATTTTCCATGAAAATTAATTTTCAGAAATGAAAGTATTATGATATTTAGCTATTGCTTGAAAATATTTTTCGGAAAGTATTTTCAGATGTTTAGCACGTCCAATATTTTATCGAAAAATATTTTCTAGTGTTTTGAATAAGGGCTGGCAAAAGGTCCAGGTCTGGCCCGGATACATATAAACTCAGGTCCAAAAATAATTTTCAAAATCGGATTCAAAATTTTTATTAATTTATATTTTCAAAAATTTAAATTTAATAAAATATAATTAAAAAATATAAATATAAACGAATGGAATTAAAAAGTAGTAAAAAATACAAAATATAAATACAAAATACAAAATAATGTAATAATAAAAAATTAAAAAATCTAGGTTTCTATACGTGTCCGGATCGACACCAAATATACTACGCTCCGAGTCTGAATACCTATATTTTTTCCAGATCCGAATACGACTCAAATTTACAAAAATATATTCGGACCCGGATGCAAGAAGATTCAGGTCCGGTTTGAATTTTATCATCCCTAGTTAGAAGCGCGTTATGAAAGCTTCGAAGAAGAGAAAAAATTATTTTCATTAATGATTTATGGATTTATATTCCTTGAGTCATTTTTTTGAAAAAAATGGCTAAACTCATTTATTGATTAGAAAATAATTTACATTGACCAAAATTTTTGTAAATTTTCTAAATACCGTAAAATGAGGAAAATATTTTCTGAAATTTTTTTTATAAAGAAACAAACCTATCATAAATTGGAATGGAAAAGAGGTGGGGCCCACCAGTTTGAGAATGAACATGAGAATCTCATTCTCAAATATAGAGAGAAATATAATTTTATCCTAAATTAATAAAATATTTTAATAATAAATCAAAATTTTATTTATTAACATTTATAAATTAATTAATTAATTAATATGTACTTAGTAACTTATTAATAATAATTAATAAATTAATAATAATAATAATAAATTAATTAATAATAATAATAAATAATGATTAAGTAATTAATAATTAATAAATTAATAATTATAATAAATATATAAATAATTATTACTAACTAACAAGTTGAAAAAAAAAACAGAGAAAGAGAGTGCAAGGCTCTGCTAGAAAATTGGAAATAAAAAAAGACAAAATTTGGGGTATGGTTCCATGGGACACCATAGACAAGCTGATACAGATACTTTCTAAATGAAGGGCATTTTGAAGATTGTCAATATTAGTTGGGGTCAAAATTCAATTTGCCAACTTTTTATTGAGTACAATTTTGACTTTTCCTTACTTTCTATTCATGATGGTTGAATTTCCCAAAACCTATAAGGAGATAGAAAAGACAAAATAGAATTAAAAAAGGGAACTGTTGCAGAATAGAACATGGGGAGAGATGAAGAAGAGATGGGTTACAGCAGCAGCAGCGGCAGCAGAGGTGAAGTTGGGAAAACATTGGGTGTGCTGATATGTGGTACCTTGGTGTACTACCACTGTGCTTATCGAAACTCTAGTCTTCTTTCTTTAATCTCAGATGTTCTCATCGTTCTTCTGTGTTCACTTGCCATTCTTGGCCTTCTCTTCCGCCAAATGAACATCTCGTAAGCCCCTTCTTTTCATTTTTTTCAGTTATATCCTTTATGGGTAGTTTTATTTTTCAATTATTAAGGTGACATGGGAGTGTTTGATTTGTTTGGTTGTTAAGGGAGTGTTGTGAATTTGGATGAAATTGGCATCTCTTATAAGTTTTTCCCATTTGGGTATCTGGGTTTGTTTCATTTTGAATGATTTTTATGATTTGGGATTTGGTTGATGCTTAGAAAGGCCTAGGAAATGCGGGTGTCAGATAGTTGTTAAAAATGTCTTGTTGAAACAGGAGGTCTGGGATTCGAACATCCTTACTGTATGGAGGGACATTAATTACCGTATGATATGCTTAAAAAACGTGTAGGAAATTCAAAGCTGAGTATCTGCTTAACTTTGAAAACACCAAAGTAAGTGTTCTGTAAATACCCGCTTAATTATCTTTAGCTGTTTTTCATATTTCAATATAGTGAAAATTGAAACTTTTTAACAATATCTGTACTGAGAGTTTTGCTTGTTTTCATGCTCAAGAATGGTGTTCTGAAAATCACTGTTATTCGAATTCCCTCTAATATATCTTTAATAAAGATTGTACGGTCTGCCCAAGGGGTGTGGCTTGGTGGCAAAAGGATTAGGACTTGGTTATCAGTTCTTGAGTTCGAATTCAGGGTGCATTTCTTGTAAGAGCCTAGGGCAGTCGAGAGTTTTACCTGCTCCGCTTAAGCTCGGGTCGGGTAGTTTAGCGGCGGGGTTTCCAACGTTTCCAAAAAAAATTGTACGGTCTAGCTGTATTCATCAGTTTCAGACCCAGTGCACAAGTGTGCCTAAGGGATTTCTGGAATCAAAAGTTGTGGTATTGTCATCATAATTTAGTCTGTTTACTACTTTGTAATGGAAAAATTGGTTTTCTATGACTTCATTCTCATACTATTTGCGTATATGATCTATCGATATGATTAGTATCTGTTTTAAACACTGAGTTTCCACATTTAAGGAATCTTGAATCATTATGAAAAAAATTATTGTAGGGTACCTGTGGACCCGCTTGAATGGCAGATCTCTCAGGAAACTTCTAATAGCATTGTTGCTTGGTTAGCTAATACCGTAGGGGCAGCTGAGTCAGTTTTGAGGGTTGCTGCAACTGGCCATGACAAGAGGCTATTCTTTAAGGTACTTACAGACTTACAGTGATCTTTTCGAAGATAGAGCTTTTATAAACTCTCAACATTTCAAAATTCCTGCATTTAATTTGGCCATCACGTCTGATTATTTTGTACAGTCATGGTGAAAAGTTGAGTTATTTCCTTTTGGCGTAGAAAACCAGAGTCAGAAACCCTGGTTTCTGAACATAAGAACCTTGTGTCCTTGTCATTAAAGGGCAATTGGAGAACGAATTGAGTATTTCAATCCTATACGCATAACTGTGCATGTGTGGTTTTGGCAGAATTGGATGAAATTTGGGATTCAAGGTAAAGTTCACAATATGGTTTCATTGAATTTGTTGTGGCTCAACCATTGAAATTCAAAAGGTTGAATAGTTGAACATTTTAAATTTATGAGATCCAATACTAGGTTTGTAGTTTGCAGATTTTCATAAAGTTATGATTATCCTTATACTTGGAACCTAGAATGCCCAGATACGGCAATTCCCCACCGTTTTACGTTTCCGAAACAGTGGGGATACGGAAACGCAGTGGAAACGCCCAGAAACGTTTCCGAAATGTTTCCATGTATTAAATAAATAAAAAAAATAAGCCGAAACGTCTTGGACACATTTCGGAAACGCCATGAATGCTGTATCTTAGGAAAGAAAGAGAGCTTCGAGACTTTGAAAACAAAGACTCAGTGCCAACTGAAGAAGAAGATGTTACCGATGGCAAAATTCTGGTCTGTTCTAAGGTTACAACAGGGAAAGGGCTAACAAACCATGTAGTGAACTAAAGCCATTGGAGTGAGAAAATTGAGTTAGACCTTTTAGTATACTTTCAAATGACAGAAAAGATTAGGGCTGATTCGAGAAAAAAGTGTGAAAACTTAAATAACGAATTGAAGAATTGATAGTGATTGCACCGTGCTGATATGGCGACGTACATAGAGCAAGTGTTTGCTTTCTGCATGGGCTATCGTTGATTTTGGCACGTTGATTGTGGGTCATGAAGCGGGCCTTGATCGCAAACGTTTATTTGTTGATCAATGGAACAAGTGTTTGGTATTTATGTATATTGGAATGTGGGCTTTGGATAAATCTGTGGCCGAATGTAATATCAATAAATAAATAAAAGGATGGAAGGATAATGACCAATTAAATTATTTTATTACATTAATTCACGTATTAAAACTCCAATTTCAATGTCAAAATCTTTTTCATTGTTTGTTACCAATTTAATTATATAACATTATTAATATAAATACTTTTATTTTATTTAACGTATTTCCAACGTGTCCGTGTCATAACTTTTTAGAAAATGACGTTTTCCATGTCAGTGTCTATATCTGTATGCAACCTAGCTTTGGACTAAGATATTTTAGATTTGATGTAACTGATAGATCTTGGTAAAGATACATGAAATGATAGACAATGGCCTCCTTTAACAGAATTGCATACCAAATGCAAAAACAGATGGTTCATTCCATGGGCAATTTTGTTTCAGTAACAGTTAAATGCAAATTATTGAATTGCAGATGACTGACTCGAAACGAAAGATTAAGAAACCACTATTACCTCCATAGAAAACTCTAGATGGAGTTCTTTGCCATAGGACCAAACTGATGATAATACAAGTATCCCAGTGTATAAGACGATAATAGTTAGCTCGTTGTTGGGAGATATTTGTCCTTTTGGATCTCTTGAACCTAGAAAAATTCCACCTTTACGATGTTGCTTCTCTCTCCGTTCTACTTTGGTGAATAATGATTGTTCTTGGGGAATGCATATTTTTGTTGAGAGATATTTGTCCATTTGGATCCCTTGATTCCCCTGTTTATCTGCATAGTCAATCTACTGCTACTCTTGCTCTAAGATTATTGTTTTATTTTCAAAATTGTACTATTAAGATGTATGAATTCTGACAATTTCTGAGGTCATTTCAAATGAGATTTGAAACTGAGGGCTAAAGCCTAACCAATGCTAAATATGCATATCGAGCTCCAACTTTGTGCTGATTCTCCTTTGGCAGAAACTGACAAAAGTTGGTGTGTTTGATAAATATGAAACTACAGGTGTTGTTGCTGAAGCTCTGATTGCCTAGTTAATTGAGTCTAGTGTTTCTTGACAAATAATTCATAGGTTCAAATGAATAATGAATGTGCACCTGTACAATTTGAACACCTTGGATAATAAGCTAACTGAATTTATCTTGCTGGATAGGAACTAATATGAGTGACATTTTTATTTGCTCATACTTGACCTCTGAAAAGTTAGTTCCTCTAAGAATGCTTCTTTCCGGATGACTGGCTGGGGACATTCACAGTAGGAAGGGTGCTTTGTTCTTTGAGATTCTTGGGATCAAGCTTGTCTATTTTCACGAGTATAGCTATACCACAGTTGTCCCTTTTTTGTGCAGACAGATCGCTTCTATTTTGTAAAGTTTTTTTTCTTTATAAATGAATACTTTCTATTTCTTAGCAAAAGTAATAACAAAAACAATTTTAAAAAACCACACTAAGAACTTCTATTTGCAAAAAAAAAAAAAAAAAAAAAAAACATGCCCAGCAATCATAATACTAGGGATTTGGATTTATTTCCCTTCAGAACTGGTTACGATTTTTTGTTCATGCTACTGGAGTAGGAGTTATGCTCTAAGTTGAAGGCTAGTTGCTGAGTCGTATAGTTGATGCAGCAAGAATTAACTATAACAGTCCATCTGGAAGAGCCAGAGTTTGCCTAGCTCTTAATTCTACCTCTTCTTGTTTGCTTTTTATTTGTATCTTGCTTTTATAATCCCTCTTTAGTTTCATTATCATTACGTATCAGAATATTAATCTAAATATTTATTATTCTTCAGGTTGTTGTTTGTCTTTACATTTTATCAGTCTTGGGACGACTGGTCTCTGGTGTTACGGTTGCTTATGCTGGTATGTATGCAATTGACATAATTTTTCCTTTGATACAACTGAAATATTTTGCCAGTTTAGCCCTGAATTTCTTAAAATCACGATTAAATTTTTAATTGGACTGCTTAATCATGTATTAAATTTGACTATATTTTCTCGTATAAATTTTCTTTTGTTTGTTTGACACTTTTGCTATTACAAGTCTTTGGTTAGGTAATGTGGATCAATACGTAAGTGGGATTAAGAAACTTCTTCTTAGACCTTTAATTTGAGGATTTGGATGCTTAAAGCACCTGTCTGTTTAGTTTCTTTTTTTAATTTTTTTAGTACATTGCTGATCATATCCATTTATGGTTCTAATCATCTGGAAGATTTCTGTGATGCAATTTGGAGTACTTGACGCAATTAGCTTTGATACTTTGTTCATAAAAAATGTAATTTAGAGTTTTGTTGTTTGGGATGTCGAGGCGACTTCATGTATACAGTCTCTTCGAACATCACTGCTTTCTGTCAAATTTAGTTGCAGGCATGCGAACTAATAACTGATGGCCCTTCATCCAAAATAATAATATAACTTGAAACACATCGTACTCTCGTCTCTTGTCTCCAGAAATATATACCACTGAATGTTCATATTTCTATCTTTCGCTATTTTTAACTGAAAACAGGATTATGCTTGTTCTGCCTTTACATGTTTGCTGAGAGCTCGCAATCCATCAGCACATCTGCACCACGGTTTCTAAGGGGAAGAGACGGCACCACTGCAGAATCAGACATGTAATGGCAATTTTGTGTGTTCAGTTTCATATTGATGGCTATCGTTTCTGTAAATAATTCTTCATTCTTTGATCCATCACGGAGAATTGTATGAATGTTTCTTTGTTCAAATTCAGCAGAGAAAATGAATCATTGGATAAGTTACTAATCAATTGAATTATGTATAGTTGTAGCTATGATAATTGCAGAGTTTCTGAAACAGAGTAACATTATATTCAACAAGGTTTTGAATATTGATATTTTAAGAATCGGAGTGTTTCCAAGCAAGCACAATAAAAGCAACAGGAACCTCTCAAAGATGTTGCCATGAACAATCTCAAAATTAAGTGGATAATTTTAAATATATTCTTAACCTCTTGTATCCTCCATGATTTGAAATCGGATGATAAGCTTTTGTTTGAAAACCAACACGACTATGTTGAGGCCAGATCTTTTTTAAAATTTATATCTTTTTTAAAATTTGGATTTTGATTTGCCATTTGCATAGCTTTCCGAATGCTACATGCTTTTAAGGAGGGTGTATTTCTTTTTTATATAGATTGATGACAACTAAAATTCTGTCACTCATGTAAAAGGAGGTTCAAACTCTACTCTTGTTTCCATATATAAGAGGTTTTACTCATCTTTAAATTGTACATAAAAAAATTTAACATTCAAAGGTCTTATAATTATGTAGTGTTTTCTTGATCACAGCAACAATAACATCACCAATATAAGAGAGTATCTAAGATTAATGGCTCCTATTATTCGAAACCCATCAATTCTAGGGCACCACTATTATCCACTACATTAAAATGGAATAAAAGTTATTTGAATAAAGTTGAATCATACAGTTTTTTGAATATTCAAAGTTTTAATGGTTAGGTTATACTTGAAAATGAAATACTGGAGCTACATTGAATAACACCTCTAAACAAAAAACAAAAACAACTCAAAAATACAGCAACCCAACCCTGCAATGTTTCCATCTCAGTATCTTCAATGGCAATACGAGCAAAAATGAGAATGCAGATACCAACAAAAATAAGCATGCAGAGTCTCAATAAACACAACTACTATTTTTAATAGGCAAGAAGAGCTCCTTGACAAGTCCTGTTCCAGAATGTCGGCTTGCAAGAATTTCTATCCAAACTATCACCATTTTGAAGGATAGCAAAAACTATTGGCAATGCAATGGGCTTACAGGAAAAAATGTAGCCACCCCCCATACTCAGCTTATAAAACCTGCTTGACCCTAATATAAGCCACATTGTGCTTGTGTGCTTGGTGTACAAACCCTGACCCAGCAATCAACACCAACACCTTATGATTCGAGAAGCGACTCTAATCTTTGTCTCAAATAGGTTATATGAACAGGTTTTAAGGGGAGTAGTATGTCTTTCCAAGCTTCATAAAACATCCAGGTTATGCCACCCCATCCTCTGTAAGGGCCCGTCAAACCCTCCTCCCGAATGACTTCAGCAAGTGCCACTGCCATGCGGGGTGGACACTTGCCCTGCAAAGCTCCTACCATTAACCGCTTTCTTGCAACCTCCAGAGGAAAGCTGATGGTGCTAGCTGTAAAACCTGACCAATCAACATGCAGATGGAACTCCAATTAGCTGAGAAGGATGATATCACAACAATAATAACAAACATCATACAAGATAGAAGCCCATTTAGACATTTATGCTCCAATAGAAAGATAACCACCTTTTATTCTAGGTTTTATCCAATTGGGATGCTTGCTAGCTGGGTAAACAGAGAATAAGAAATGCTTGCCAACTCAATAATTAGGAAGAGATGGTGGGTGCCGGCTTATATAATTATGAATTTTCTTTCTTTTTCATTCCAAAACTTGCATTGCAGTTTTATAAACTATACAATAGAAGAAACCAAGGTGTCTATATCCCCCATGGAAACCATGGAGATGACATTTGAGTCCCCTTTAAACAAAATAAATGTGCCAAAACAGATGACAACTAACACATCTTGCTTGTATAATTCTAAACAAGTCTTTTGGTTCTCCCATATGGAAAAATGACGATCAAATAGAAAGAACAGAGGAACAATTATCACAATTCCACAAAAGCTCATCACCAGGACGCATGCCCATAAAATCTGATAAACAAAAAGGTGAAAAGTCTCCAAAGTTTCAATAGTATCTTAATAAGAAGGTGCAATATTAGAAACCAAGGCACTTCGATCCTACTTAAGTCAATAGTTTTGAAAGTCAAAGCCGATCAATGTAAGTTTATTCCGCAAACTTCTTGATTTATTCACACACGAATCACGCTTAGAGATCCCGTGGCATGTCTAGGACACTAACAATGATATTAGAGCGAGATCTAAGCATGATTTAATTTCTAGGGTTTATAGACTTTATTTGGGGATTTTTGCTTGGAGCTTGTAAATTCCTAAATTGGTTGTTTGGACATGGTTGGATGATGATGACTTGGAGTTATGCATGATTGATTTTGTGAAAAATGGATTAGATTAATTTTCCCTAAAATCTATACATTGGCCGAATACACCCTAGGAATTGCTCATGGTAATCTTTTGAATTAGACTATTGGATATGTTGATTCACATGAAATTGAATGTTAATTGTTGATTTAATTAGATTGAAAGCAAAATTGAACGTTAATTTCATGTATTGCCGTGAGATTTGAAGCATGTTGGAAGATTGATTTTGCCTCAATTTTGTGTTGGACATGAATTTGGGAATTAGGCATGATTAATTGAATTAATTAGTGTTTTGGAAGCATTAGATTAATTAATTAATTATGGTAATTACACTTGAATTAATTAATTTATAATTTGAAATAATGAATTAATTTAATTTATTGTATTTGGGCTTAATGGGCTTGGTTGGGCCAAATTTGGTTTAGGATAATTAGTTGGATCCAATTGGGCCTAAAACCATTTCCATAAAGTTCAAATATGATAATTGGGCCTTTAAAATTTTAATTGGGCCTAATGGGCCTAAATTGATTTTTGGCATAGGGTGATTCCTAATTGGGCCTTAGCATCTTGGGTTTGACCCATAATTGCCAAAGCCCATGCCTAAAGAATTAATTAAAAGCCCATTGGACTTTAATTGAATAGTATTGGATACTAATTGGGCCTTTGAGGCCCATTAAGATTGGATTTGGAATCCAAGTCTAAAAGGCACTATTAAAATTGTAATTATTTAATTTGGAATTAAATATGAAATAGTGTTGAATATAATTTAAATTGGATTTAAAATTGTAGTTCGATATAATTCAAGAATACTTACTTTGAGTATCTATTCTTAAACGAGTTTGACTCGAGCAAATCAAATCATTGTATGAACATTGGATGGTCATTAATCAAAGATTAATTAATTGGATTAGATTGATTGAATAACATGCTGTGTGAATACTTGGATGTATGTATGAATAATGTATATCGGATGGATATTAGAAGGGTGAGGGCAATTTTGGAAATTGTTGTAATAAATTTAGAATTTATTAAGTTGGACCTGCGTGTCCAGCCTATTACTTCTTTTCTCATTGTATTTCTCTTCTCACCAATTCCCCTCAATGTAAATGAGGTTTCTTTAGAAGTATTATGTAATTGGGTAGAAGTAAGAATAGTGCTAGCGGGAGAGAGGAAATAGAGAGATTTGTTCTAGGAACAAATTGTATTATATATCCATCCGCATATCATTATTAATTTTATCGCGCCTTAATATGCTTTTAGAATGCATGCTTAAGGGTGGTGTATGATGAGACCTAATCAAAGATAATAAATTGGTTGCCAATTTACGCGAAAAACCCTCTAACAAATATTAAGCGTTTTCATTCCATTGAGTGATTCATTCTCAAGATCCAAGATTGACACTGGTTTGTTGGCCAAAGTCAAGACCTTTGACCATCGCGGATGTGTTTGAATCATGAAGGCTTTGTTCCATATCGTATGTCTTGTCCAAGTTGTGATTTGTTGGCCAAAGTCAAGATCACTTCTTGTCCATCGACATCGATTACGAAGCTTTCCAAAGTCAATGGGTCCCGCTTAACTGGAATCATTAAGCTTGTTGTGCCAAAGCCAAGACTTAGTTGATTCAGAGGAAAAGGTTAGGGAATATATTGATATATTGGCATATATATGATATATGTTTCGGACTTGGAGATCCACCTACCGGATCTAGGAATTGGATAAGATCCAATTGATCTTAGAGGTCTACCTAGTTAAATATCATACAGCTTGTTGGCCAAAGTCAAGGTTGTGTGTTATTTAACGGGATCCTAGCCCACTAGGAAACTAGATTTCCCGAGTACTCCACAGAGGGTTAGAGGCTCGCCGAAAAATAGTGGGAGGCAAGTATTAAATTTGCAATTTCGTTTAGATACTTGCCAATACGCGCTCATTTTATTTTTCGTCATTAATTATAAATATATTAGTTGGACTAATATTCAATTGTTGTTTTAATTAAACAGTTGGACTGTATTCAAACTACTTCATTTGTGGTTGGTTATATAATTGGATTATAGTAATCAATACATTTGAATGTAACCAATCAATTGTAGTTGATTATATAGTTAGACTATAGTAATCATTATATTTAATTGTACCTGAAATCGTTGATTGGATAGTTGGATTATAGCAATCAAGATGACTGAAAGATTAGCGTCAAATAACATAATCCTGAGGAAAATGTCTTTAACGGCTTTAATTTTCAGATTGGAAATAGAACTTCTGGATAGTCCTGGGAGCTGAGAAGTTATTCTATTTGATAGAGAAACCTCTCGAGCCTGAGCCCGGAGTTGAGCGAATAGTAGAGCATGAGCTTAGGAAGACTCATTGTGATGATAACTTTAGTGCTCAATCCGTTATGCACAGCCAGAGCTTCTTAAAAGGACATATCCCAAGTTGTCTCCCTAAACTGTGGCAAACGGGGTCACTAGGAGTGTGATTGCCGTATGGACAGGACAGACATGAAGGAAGTGAAGGCGGGACAAGGTTCCGGCTTCAAGAATATTTGTTATAAACATGTTCACTACTGGTTTTTAAATTTGAATTTTTGATACTAGATGTGATACATGAATATATGTACTGATGTGCGGGATCTGCTGATTAGTAGAAACTGGCTTCAGATGAGATCGACCTACAAGTCGAAAACATGACGAGAGTCGCTGTTTTGGCCGTAGGAACCTAAGTTTTGGAACTGCCCTTTGGGCATGTACTTAAATTAGGAAACTGTTATAATGTATCTAGTTTGACTAGGAACATTATCTCTGTATCTAGTTTAACCCGTTGCAGGTATACCTTTATATTCCGAAACACCAGGTGTTTTGTTTATAAAGATGATATTGAGATAAACACATTAGATGTAAATAACAGTATTTATATTTTGAATATAAATGAATCTCAAACATATAACATGACAAACAAATAGCTCAAATTGAGTAAATCAAATGAGACTTATTTATGGCATTGTCATCTGGGATGCATTAACAAGACTCGTATATCCATACTTTCGAAGAGTGGATACTAGGATGGATTTGATTCTAATTCAAATGATGTCTACGAATCTAGTTTAATTAGGCAAAGTGCCTAAAACACCTTTTACTTGGTAAAAGTGCAAGTGTCATCGATCTGTTAGCCCTCGTTCATAGTGACATAAGTGGGCCCATATCTAGCTAGGCTAGAGGTGGATATGAATACTTCGTAACCTTTACGGATGTGGCATCGCGATACGGTTATGTATATCTTATGAAACACAAGTCAGAAACTTTTGATAAATTCAAAGAGTTTCAACACGAAGTAAGAAAATAGACCGGTAAAAGTATTAGAACATTGCTTTCCGATCATAAAGAGACTAGTTCCTAGTGATCTGATATATGCTTCGTACGGGGCAGACACAACTCCAGCCCCAGGCCTTGCATGTGACATCTGATACTGGATCGTAATACGCAATACTACGTATACTACGCCTGACAAATATCTTGTATTCCGTAGAAGAATATTTCTGGAGAATTGGGTAGGCACGGTGCTTTGCTAGAAGTTAACCATGTCTTGTAAATCGGTAAATACGTGATACCGGGTACGCACGTGTTCGGATAGTCCGATGACCGTATTTACTGCCAACATATCCAGGATCTCTTGGGTCGCATCCCAAAGATTTTCCGATGATGTTTGACTCAAACAAAATTAATCTGAGATTAATTAAGAGAGAATATTAATCTGGGATTAATTTAGAGAGAGAAAATTAATCTGGAATTAATTACGGCAAGAATTAATCTGGGATTAATTATCAGAGAAAGAATTAATCTGGGATTAATTGCGTCGAGAATTTATCTGGGATTAAATTCGTCGAAATGAGAGAACGAGATTAATTTGGAATTAATCGGTAAAATAAATTTATTAGTTAAATTAGATTTTACTATTTAATTTATTTAATTGGGCTAAAATAATATATTAGATATATTAATTGAAATCGGATTTCAACACGGAATTAAATTAGATTTTAATTCTAGCGAACGAATTAATTCGTAAGCGACTTTCGTAATAATTTTGCTGGGTATTATTATTTAATTAAATTGGATTTAATTATATCGCGACGAAAAATTCGTTTAATCGGATTAAATGAATCCGAGCCCGAAGTGTGTTGAGCAAGCCCACTTGAATTTTGAATTTAAAGTGGAGCCCACTTCACTTACATCATTAGTCATCTTTGTGATTGACATGAGTGATGAGTTTTGGTGGTATCTTATAATACACTCAACATATTTAATTTTGGAAATTAATTTCTCTCTCTCCATGCATTTGGCCGAATGGCCTTTAATGCTCTTGGCCAAAAGGCCATTGAGTAATTTATTACTCTCTGACTTTTCTTTGGAAAGAATGGCCACAAAATTAATTGGCCGAAAAGTGGCTTCTTTTTAATTGATTTAATGGCCTTTGACTTCTCTAAATGAGTGGCTTTCAATTTCTCTTCATGGATGTTGAAGCTTCCAAGCCCTCATTGTGGTTCCAACTCATGGGTGAATATCTCCATCACCTTCTTTTGACTCCCTTATATGCTAGCAAGAACAAATGATACAAATTTTATCTCCCAATGAGAAACAATTTGTCTGAGAGAGAGAGGGAAGCATTCGGCCAAATCTTCAAAAGAAAAGGCAGTGGCCTTTCGGCCAAATGAATCAATGGCCGCCAAATGAATCAATGGCCAATTCGGCCTGCTTCAAAAGAATAAATGCTTCTCGCCCAATTCACAAGAAACAGAGGCAAAGCTGCTTTCAATTTCTAAAACCAAAGCTACTTTCTATTTCTTATTATAGAATTTAAAAGCCACTCATTCAGAGAAGTCAAAAGCCATTAAATCAATTAAAAAGAAGCCACTTTTCGGCCAATTCTTCTTTCTTAATTTTGTGGTCATTCTTTCCAAAAGAAAAGTCAGAAAGTAATAAATTACTCAATGGCCTTTCGGCCAATAGCATTAAAGGTCATTCGGCCAAATGCATGGAGAGAGGGAAATTAATTTCTAAAATTAAATATGTTGAGTGTATTATAAGATACCACCAAAACTCATCACTCATGTCAATCACCAAAGATGACTAATGATGTAAGTGAAGTGAGCCTCACTTTAAATTCAAAATTCAAATGGGCTTGCTCAACACACTTCGGGCTCGGATTCGTTTAATCCGATTAAACGAATTTTCCGTCGCGACATAATTAAATCCAATTTAATTAAATAATAATACCCAGTAAAATTATTACGAAAGTCGCTTACGAATTAATTCGTTCGCTAGAATTAAAATCCAATTTAATTCCGTGTTGAAATCCGATTTCAATTAATATATCTAATATATTATTTTAGCCCAATTAAATAAATTAAATAGTAAAATGTAATTTAACTATTAAATTTATTTTACCGATTAATTCCAAATTAATCGCGTTCTCTCATTTCGACGAATTTAATCCCATATAAATTCTCGACGAAATTAATCCCAGATTAATTCTTTCTCTGATAATTAATCCCAAATTAATTCTTTCTCTAAATTAATCCTAGATTAATTCTCGATTAATTCTCTCTCTAAATTAATCCCAGATTAATATTCTCTCTCTTAATTAATCTCAGATTAATTTTGTTCGAGTCAAACATCATCGGTGAATATTTGGGATGCGACCCAAGAGATCCCTGAATATGTTGGCAGTAAATACGGTCATCGGACTATCCGAACACGTCGTACCCGGTACCACGTATTTACCGATTTACAAGACATGATTGGCTTCTAACAAAGCACCGTGCCTACCCAATTCTACCATAGACACATAGTCATACTACCAATGGGATTTCTATAGACACATAGTCATACTACCAATGGGATTCCGAGTTGTCTATCCAGAGCGAAGCTGTTTCCGTACCATTGGTAAATAGAACCTCCTATTACACTTACATGAGTATCAAATACCCAAATATATGAGAACTATGCCGTTACACTTCCATAACACGCACAAATGTAATACTAGCCTATTCCGCATTATCGATGTCCAGTCTCGATAATACTACGACTAGGATATTTAATGATTAAACATTTGTGGATTAATACTGTCTCATATCTTATTAATCCGGAATTAATCATAAAGACTTTTATCATTTATATATCAAGGTAATCCAATTACAAATGATAAAAGAGCAATTTCCTTTGTCACATAGTTAATTTGTACAACAACACAATGTTCTGTACAAATAATGATGCTATGAGTCATAATTGTCCAACAAATAGATGGAACATAACCCTACAGTTTGTCAATATGAGATGAGTGACAATATGCCAAGCAGAAATAAGTCAAGTTGCTCACCAATGTTTAAAAATACGGATAACGCCTCGAGGCGGTCGGCCGTTGAGGCGCGAGGCGGACCGCCTCAAGGCGGCGAGGCGGGAGCCTCGATCCTAAAATCAGGAAAAGAAGAATTTAAAATCATAATATCAGCATAATAAAAACATCAACAATCCAAAATACATTCATTTATCCATCATTCATAATATTTTCAAAAAATAATTGATAACTAATACCTAAACATGCTATCAATTGTGTCAAGCGGCATGACTCGGTGGTATAAAGTTTAAAATTTAGTTAATAAGTCTTATGTTAGAATTCAGAAGTGTATTTCTTGTAAAAATTTGGGACAATTGAAAATTTTATCTGTTTCGTTTAAGTTCAGATCAAATAATTTGAATGCGGATTTCAACATTCACAAGAAAAAAAAAAGAGTAAGTAATCTGGGTTTGTTTTAATTTGTTCCATAGTTCTCAATATAGTCACCACAATGAAGTGTTGTATATAGAAGAAACAGAAAACAATAAAAGAAAATGGCAAAAGAATGATGGGCCTGCTTGGACAGTTTTAAAGTCGACCCAATTGAGCCCATAAAACAACCCTACCCAATTACATCTGAAAATGATAAATAAAAATTAGAACAGAAAAACTAGGGTTTAGTAACCTTCTCACTCTTCTCCCAAGAGCCACAGAGAACAAGCAGCTGCGGCAGGAAGGCGCAGCTTTGAGGTGAGGCGTGAAGGCAAAAACAATAAAATTTTTTTTAAAAAAAGCCACTACGAGTGAGGCGGTCGCCTCACGAGCAGTGGCGCGGCTGATTTGAAAATACCGCAAGAAGCGGCAGCCTCGACACGCCGGCGCCTCGAGGCGGCGCTTCTCAGCGTTTTTTTAAACAATGCTCACCTGTAAGAGCTCCAAGCACAAGCATCTCTAGACGCCTAGACGGTTTAGTGACTTCTTATTCTTTGATTTGCAAAATGATGTTTTCATCGTCTCATACATAAAATAGAAACATGTACTGTACAGGAGCATGCCAATCAGCGTAGGTGAAATACCGGCATAAAAAGCACCAATCCCACCATCCTTCTAAATTTTGCTAATTGCAATGCTTAAACTAGGGTACACGTCACGACTCACCGTCAACCGATCCTACAGGAAATTAGAAGGAAAACATCAGTTTTACAGAAAAACAAACAAGATATAATCACGTGACAGAAAATCCATAAGGTAAAATAAACTACTACAGCACATTTCTAGGTGAAAATTGATATCAAGGACTTAAAAGGCAAAAAAAACATTGCCTTCATCTCATAACATAAGATAACCTTGTGAGCAAAATGCAAATTCTTTCAAAACTTCAAGAGGATGGCATGCAAGCGTGCTAACAACTCCGGCAGCCGCACCAGCCACAGCAATAGGAGAATTCCAGGAGAGAGAAAAGTTCAAACTGAGTGGACCAATTTGCACTTTCGGGCATTCCTCCTGACTCCATTTCTCTTGTGCTGATGTCATAGCTCGCTTGACATACTCAAAAGTTCCTAGCTCAAATGCCTGGGTAGGGATTATTCGGAGCATATTGATTCCATTGCCAGCCCATAGTCCTTGCCAACCCTGCTGCTCAATTACCTCAAGGAAACTACCAGAAATACTTTTGGATCCAACACCAACCACCATTCTTGTCCTGCATATTTCAAAGCTGAATATTAGAAAATACGTTGTAATTGCCATAAGATAGGTGGCTATTGCACAAAGGGCACCCCCCATAAGAATTTCAAATGTCTGAAACTCTAAATCTGTTAGCGAAAATCAAATCCTCAAAACTTTTAGTGTGAATGAGGAAATCCCCAGAACCTTTAACTTCAAAGCATTAATATGGTCTGTTTAATTTAATGACAGCATGTTATTTGCTAAGCAAATTGGTTTTCTGACAGATATATCTTTGTTTAAACAATCAACAGAAAACTCACATTCCAACCACAATGCCAACAACTGAATCAACAAGCAGTGGATAATATGAACTCTTGTCTAATACAACACAAATGAGTTTGTCTTTTGAATAATCTGTTTACGACATCTTTTTAACCTCCATATGAATTTTTATTCAGTTTAATACATATGTAAGCCAAGAACATCAACAATCACATCTTTAACTAACACATCCAATCAAGCATGTAAAGTAATATGGTTAAGAAACATCTGAGCTTTGAAATAAAATTAAGAAAGTTAACGGAAAATGCAGGAAAAATGGACAAACCAAACCTGATAGTCTCAAGAGGAGCAAGAACAGCTTTAGTCATAGCCCCTGCTAAAGCCCCACTAAGAAACTCCCTGACTTCTCTGGTCCTCAAGACATCCTGAAATACAGAAAAGCATGTTCTTCTGTTACCATCAACAAAAGACAAGTTTTAATCATTGACAGTGACTTCAATATAGTTCTAAATCTATAACAAAAACACTAAGGCTTTTTATCAATTAGATGCCAGTATTGCCAAGTCTTAAACAATGCCACCAATCATATATAGCTTACCTGCAGTGCACTTTATTCATTTTCCACGAGCAAAGAACTTGATATATTATGATCTAAAGGGAAAGAAAACAGCCTTTTCTGTTTTTCTAGAACAATTAAAAAAAACAGCAACTAAATGAAAGGTAAGGGAATGTTAAAGAACAAAATATGACTTGGTAGTTAAATGATCCACAAGTAGAAATTTAAAAAAAAAATAAAAACAAAAAACAAAATGGTCATTACAACAGTCAATCAAGAAACACTAGTGATGCAAAATAAGACGCAGACGAATAAAGAATATATATAATGTTTTCCCTCTAGAAATTCAGAGATATATATCCTCTCAAGTAAAACCCATTCAAGCATTACTCATACTTCAACTTTCAATACAAGAATACTCAACACAGCTACAATATGGGATTTGTATAAATGAATAACAAATTGTTTAAACAATAAAAGTAATATCGATTTGCAGGTATAAGTTCCCATCAGAAATTGGATTACCACTCCCTCTATTTCCTGCCATCCAAACAGCACACAGACACAGTAATAAAACTATCATAAAAATATCCAAGAACAAACATTATCAACTCACTTGCATGCAATGCATGATTCAAAAAGTAAAAAACGAAAAGCGCTAAGTGTACGGTGGGGAGCCACTTATGCCATCTAAGTGACAACTAGATAGACGGATTAGGCGGTACTATGCGGGTCTTATTTTTCATTCAAAAAAATTTGATTAGCATTTGGAAATTTGGGTTCAATTAAGTTGAAGATTAGGATTTGGCAAATTAAAGTTAGGGTTGGGTTATCGGTTATGACAATTTGATATTAATTAGGTTTAATGTTTGGCAAATTGAGGTCAATTAGGTTTAAGATTTGGCAAATTAAGATCAATTAGGTTTAGGGTTTGAATATTTGGGTTAAATTAGATTTAGGGTTAGGTTTTTCGGTTTCCAGCCGCAGATTCGACGAACGCACCACTCCATCATGTGCAGTCCACGTGCCGATAAGAGCCACTATTGTTGTAGATCTGCGTTTTTCCAAGTGGCTGCCGCCTAGTCCGACGTTTCCCGGCAAATTAGAATGGCCAAACACCACGGCCTATTGCTATGAACCCACGTGGATGGACAAGCCCAATCGATGACCCAAGCTTAGTTATGTAGTCGCCCAATTTATTTAGTGTTTTATTGCTTTACGTAGTGTTTTATTGCATTTCCCATTTCCCATTTCCCAGTTGTTTTTAGTTCAGCTGCAGTTGTATTATGCAAGTTAAGTTCCATTAAGAGCACCAAACTGCTAGTGGCGTCGAATCTTAAGGTTCCACTTGCCGGTGGTTATGCTAACAAGTTGTTGAGTATTCAAATTATTCTATCTTTTTGTAATTAGAGGTTTGGCCCCTCGAAGAAGCCAATTGCAAGAGTTATTGTGA